>CM075816.1:15806674-15885387 GCA_037975025.1 Excoecaria agallocha | reverse complement strand
GGATCTTTCATCAATATTTGAAGTAGTTTACGATGATATTTATTGATGATATTCTTGTATATATTTTAATGACAAGGAAGAACATGATAAACATCTTAAAATAATTATATAAACATTAAAACATAAATAGTTGTATGCCAAGTTCAACAAGTGTAAATTTTGGCTTAATGAAATCATTTTCCTGGGCCCAGTTATATCGACTAAGGGAATTAAAGTAGCACTAACAAGTTTGAAGCTATTATAGGATTAAAGACACCTAATAATGCTATAGAAATCATAAGTTTTCATAGGTTAGCTATATATCATAAGAGATTTATAAAGGGATTTTATTTAATCATAATTCCACTCATTAAATTACTCCAAAAGAATGAAAAATTTATGTGGACTGATAAATGTTAGGAAGCTTTGAAAAGCACACAAGTATGTTAACTGGAGCACTAGTTTTTTTACAACCATAACCTAGGAAAGACTTGTGATCTACAGTCATACTTCCCAAAATGGCCTGGGCTACATACTTATGCAAGATGGTAAGGTAGATGCTTATGCATCTTAGCTATCAAATCATAGGAAAGGAATTGCCTTACCAACAATATATAGCTTGTAGCCATAGTGTTTGCATTAAAGATTTATGGGCATTACCTTTATAATAAGATATGCTACATTTATATTAATCACAAGAGTTTGACATATCTACCCATGAAAAAGGAGCTAAATTTAAGGCAAAGAAGGTTACTTGAACTCATTAATAGCTATAACTGCCACTTAGACTACCATCCAGGTAAAGAAAATATAATAGTTAATGTGTTTAATAGGTAGCTAATGTGTTTAACAAGAAGCATATGGCAGGTAAATTTTCAAATAACATTTTGTATTGCTAAAATATCATCTACTAAATGATTATGGATAAATGATAATTTATTGTTGCTTTCTATAGCTAGTTACGGAGCTATAATAGCTAAATTAAAGCTTATAACAAACCATACATAACAAGTCAAAGCTGCTCAAAAGCAAGATGAATAATTGGCCATTATCTCGAAGCAACTTTAAGAAGGGAAGGAAAGTGATTGATAACTCAAAATTTTTGTATTGTTTTTGTTAGTGTTTTGGTGTGTTTTTGAGCATTTTGTTTTGTGTTTATGTTTGTTTTTGTTAAAAATAAGTGATCATGTCAATCATGTTAAGTTTGGTGAATTTTGTGTTATAAATACAAATTTTGGACTTAGGTCAAGACTGTCAAGGATTTCTTGATAGTTGTGAGTTTGAGCAAAATTCAAAATTGTAATTTTCCAAGATGGCTCCTGGCTAGCAAGTTTTTCTTAATAGTGTTGAGGTGTGTAATTTTCTAAACCTTTCAATCCAGAGCATTAGACATAGCAAGTTGGTTTTGGAGTCACAACTATCAAGGAATTCTTGATAGTCATGTCATATGTGAAAGTACAAGATTAACTAAAAGGTCACAACTATCAGTAATTCTTGATAGCCATATGATTTGCCTAATATTTAAGCTTAGAACTTTATTTTTGCAATAAAGCTTTATCTTTTTAGAAAATTTTATTTCTTTAATGGTTTCCTCCTCAATAATTATTTCTCTTTTATGGTTTTCTTTAGAAACATATTACTTTTGATAGAAATAGAGCATAAATTAGATTTTTAATTTATTTTTGTCACAAAATAATAGCATTTCATTTCTAATTTTTGGTTTTACTCTTAAAAAATGCATTGGGAGCTAAAGATTTAGAGATTTTATAGGTCTATAATGAGTATTTTGATCATTTTTTTTGTTATTTTCACAAATGAAGATCTTACTTTTGGTAAAGGATCCTTGAATCCCCATACTTCTTGTAAATACTCTATTCTTTATTTAGGAAATATATTTAGTTTTTCTATTTCATATTGATTTCATCTACATCTGAATGATGATTTGATTTAGCTTTTAATTTTATTCAAAATGATGGTTCAAGTTAAATCTAAACGATTGTTTTATATGTATATGCTATGTTCTTATGTTCTTTCATTCTATATTTCTTAATGATTCTAAAATGAAGGTTTTGAACTCTAAATGTAGATTATATTTAGTTCAAGTGTTTTTGTGAATTAGATAGGTTTTTAGATGAACGACTTCGGCATAGGGTTATGTTTGGAACCTATAATTTTTTGACCCATGCTTATGCTAATCAGTAGACTTGCTCTAGGACAGAAGGTTTTATGATTAGAATAGTGGCTCTAAAATGGGAACTTGCATTTAGTTGGGTTTTCAGAACTAGTGTATATTAATTTTTTAAGTAGTATATATCACAGAAAGGTATGGGGAGGATGAGAGTTCTTTAGCAATCTTAGTTTTTATTAAATTTCTTTAATTAACTACTTTTATTTCAAGATTTCCATCTTTACTACTTTAATTTTAATTTCTTTAATTTTTTTGTTCAATTTAGTTGATATTAAAAACTATACAAAAATTAAGGATTCTTTCGCATAATTTCAGCATTTAAAATCTTGATTTTCTAATCCCGTAGGTATGATATTTGTAGGTTTTAATTTTTTTTCTTGAACTACTTGTCAATTTAGTATGCTTGCTCAACACCGATCAAGTTTTTGGCACTGTTACTAAGGATTAGTGTTATTTATAGCTTTTATGTGTTTTTTTATTTTTATTTTTCTATTCTTTTGAGGTGTCAATAGTGCATGAAAATATTGCAATTTGAACAATTAGCACCATTCAACCTAAAAATCGAAAGGGCATTACATCAAAGGAGGAGAGAACAACAATTGGATTTGGAACTCCAATGAGATGTACCTCTCGAGAATGGACAAGCACTTGAAAGGCAAAGAAATTAGAATAAAGGAAATTGGTTTAGACTAAGAACAATTAGGGACTATGCTACTCCACGGTGGAATAAGGAGCAAAGGACTATTTTGTTGCTTCAAGTGAATTATTTTGAGCTAAAACTAGCAACTATTATAATGGTGTAGTTAAATAGTTTTCGGGCCTAAAGATTAAGGATCTAGCACAACTTCTGGATATATTTTTAGAGATAGGTGATATGGTATAGATTCTAAGAGTCACAATGGATCATATACAATTGAAACACTTTCCCTTAACACTGATAGGAAAAGCAACAAATTGGTTACATATGTTGCTAAGTTAATTAATTAAACCATGGGAGCAACTGCAAGCAAAGTTTCTAGTGTGATTCTTCCTACCTAACAAAATGGCCAACATCACAAATAGCATCTACAATTTTTAAAAATATTTAAAGAGTCCTTTTTATGAGGCATGAGAGAGATTTAGGAGGTTGTTGAAAAGTTGTCCTTGTTATAAGATAGTTATGCATCAACTATTGCCCACACTCTATGGTGGTGCTAATCGGACTACAAGATCACTCTTAGATGTAGCCTTGGGAGGAAATTACATGAACAAAGTATAAGAAGAGGCATTTTTTTTTCTTTTAGACAAGATGGCAACAAAGTTGGGGATGCTAAAAATGAAGGGGTGGTAGATGTGAATACAATACATAATTTTAGAAGAAATGATCATAAAGTTAGTGATTATTACAAACCTCTTATTGAGAGATGTGAATCATGATGCATCCTCTAATTAAAAAAAAAAAACTTCAGCCTTATATTCTAAACCTCAAACTCAAAATGTAAATCATCATCAAGGATATCAAACCAAAACTTAAGCACCTTTCCAAGACCTATACCAACCTCAACATTCAACTCAATCATATCAAACTCTAAGATTTCAACCAAGACCCCCACCTCTACAAGGAAAAACAACAAATCTTTTGAAAATGTTCACTAGCTTTATGTCTATCCAATCTTAATTTATGACTAGTGAAGATTTAAGGTGGAAATATCAAGATATATAGATGAGAAATCAAGGTTCTTTGATAAGACACTTGGAGACATAAGTGGGCCAACTTGCAAACTCACTATCCAGTAGAGCTTATGGAATATTTGTAACCAATGTTAATAGAAATCCTAAGGAGGAAGCCAAGATAATCACTTTAAAGAGTGATAAGGAATTAAATTATGGTGAAAAAGGTAATTTTTCATAAAAAATGGCAGAACCTACAAGTAAGTAAAAACTTCTAAACCTATTATTATTGAATATATGCTTTGTAGATAATGGGGCCTGAGGTAGCCCACATAGGAGTTACCTAATGATGAGGAAATTTTTATATTTTAAGCAGAAAGCATAAACTTTTAGTTTCTTCTGTAATTTTTGTGAGTTTTCCAAATGTTTTTGTTCGTCTTAATTTTTCACTTCTAGTGCATAAGAAAATAGTTTGAAAAATTTTACAAAATGGGGTTCCTCTATGATAAACGACCGTCTGTTATTAATAGAAGCCAGTTTGTGAACCTTTTCTTGCTGATCATCTCTTAGCAGATGGTCTATTTTGGCTTATGTGATTGTTCCCATAAATGCATCTTTGGTGCTTTTTTCCAGAATTCCCATGCTCTTAAACTTAGTTAAAAATATATTTTGTTAAGGATATATTTTTAACAAGATTTGAAAGCTAATATTATGGAGTCAAAATTGGAAACAAAATCAAACTTCTTTCATTCAAATAAATATTTAAAACCCTAGTTTTGAGAGGGGGATTTTTTTTTGGGAAAAGCAGCCATCGTTTTGGAGAATAGAAAATTGATTTATATCACTTAAGAACACAATGGCTTCGACACATATGTTTTATTTTATTTTCTTCAAACAAACAAACACATAAATGATTTTTAAAATGAGGGAATCCTTAGACTTGGGACTTAAGGAGCTGTTTCCAATGTTGCAGAATAAAAATTCTAAAGGCAATATTTTGGGCATTCTTTCTATCTCTAGATCTACACCTCAAAATCTATAGTTAATTTTATTTTTTTAATGTTTATGCCATGATCATATTTTAGTTAATTTTCTATTTTTATTTCTGCATGCTTTATACTGCCTTAAGCATGTAAATAAATAATAAAATATGTAGGATTGCATGATGTTTAGTGTTGCGGCGTTGATTTTATTACCCTAGCCTTTAAGACTTTGATATAGTGTGTAGGGTGTCAAACATAAGGAATCGGCTTATTTATATTAATCGAATAGATACTTAGATGGATAAGCAAATGTAACTTGAATGAGTTTGTTATACTAAAGTCCTAAATCATCAAACTAAATAAACTAATCTTAATTTCTAACTAACAATACTATCCAATAAAGTTATTAGAACTACAAGAAATGAATCGATCAAGAAAATATTCAATTAAGACATATGTATATAATGATTTGAGAATATGATCTATTATCCCTAAGTGCAATTCTCATTATCAAATAAAGGCATTCCAATCTGGGGTCCACAAGCACTCTCATGCCAGTATGGAGATAGATGAAAACCATAAAGTTCTATGCCTATTCTTTTTCCCCTTAAAATGAAACCCTTATCACCTAAGTGATTTCTAATCTTTAAGTAAATTCAATTGCTTTTCAACCAAAATGCCCCAATTCTCATTGTGAACAAATTGATTGATATATTATATATGGTGATCAAACATACATTAAAAATTAATTAGCATCCAATTGAACTTAAATATTCATACATTAAAACAAAATATATCATTATTAAAGTTCAATCCATACTTGTAATTCTAATTAACAAATTATCCTAAATACTTATTGTCAATGCAAACAAACACAATGAAGAGAAATGACATCAAGAAATAATCCAAAGAGAAAGAGAAGAAAATGGTTGATGACTCCTAAATGCTTCTTCAGAAAAGTCCGTAAATGTTGAATGACCTCTTTTGATCTTTTCTCTTCCTTGGTGTATGTTTTTTCCACATAATCTTTTTGAATTATTTTAGTAGTTACATGGTAGTTTCTTTATGCCTAAAACATGGTTAACTTTATGTATTTATAGGCCTAAAGGTGTTCCAAATGATGTCTTTTTGGGGAGGGGTGTAAACATAAAAAGGCATTTGAAAAATTATAATGCTTTATATTGGTGATGACCCCACACACTGCTATCGAGTTAGGTGAGTTAGAATAAGCTGTCTCAATAATGAGTTGGCATAAAAAGGGATGAGTTAGCACTCTTTAAACTTGGTCATGACTCGAAACAACATGGCATGAGTCGGCACATAGAGTCTCTATAATGAGTTGACACCCATGAGATAAGCCGACAAAGGTTTTAAACCTTATTTAATGTCTTTTTCCTTTAATTACTCAATTAAAAGCCCTCAATTATACTTTCAATCATCCATTTGGACATAAATAACCTATAAAATGAAGAAAACACAAAAAGGTACCACAAAATACAATAAAATAAACAAAATGAATGCATAAAACTAAAAAAACTAATGTATAATAAGATAAAATGGATATGCTATATTTGAAACACCCTATACTAGTGCCTTTATCACATATTATATCATACCTTCCAGTCATAACATAATAGGTTATTAACCCTATTAGATCAACAATAATCATATCTCATGGTCGCTATTATCAAACAATTTATTTATTAATTAGGGGTTTCACATAATTTCTAGTACTTTAATTTCATATGCATAATTATTCATTATGCAACTCCCTTATCATATCCAAGCATGATACAACTATCTTAATTTGTTCATAGCCATGCATAGCATTTAACATTCATCTAGTATACATATATATATATATATATATATATATATATATATATATATATATATATATATATATATATATATATATATATAAGCATTCTTATAATTAGCTTCTTACATAATTTACATCATATGAGATTGATATGCTTTTTCTAAAAGCTTAAATACCGCAAGTATATGGTGTACCGATTATAGTACTTCAGATATCGATTCCACGAGGAATGTTGATTAACATTGTACATTATTACTACTTGATTTTAATCTTGTTTACAATGCTCATTAATTTGCATGTTAAAATTATTATTAAAACTACACTACACTAAATTAAATATTTTTCTACTTTAATGATAATCCGAGAAGACTTAGGAATATGATGAATATAACATATACATAATTATGGAATTTGATCTTTTTCTCATATTTATAATTCAATCTTTATCATGCAAGCCAAGTTGGAATAATTTTCTATGTCGCAGCTCTCGCATCTAGACTAGATTATGCCTTAAACATGCATTTATGGTTCTAAATCGTATCTCTCATATTTAGACAAGAATTACATAAACACACATTCAAAGAATAAAAACCAACCTATAACAACTATCTCCACATGTGATCTCTCAAACTATGCTTTGATAATGAATTTCCTATTAACTTTCAATAAGACGTTGCTCTTGCTAACTCCCTTATTTATGACCATTATGATGATTTTCAGAGAAGGAATTACACATTTAAGGTCATCTTCCTTAACTTATAATGATACTAATAAAGTTTTAATAGCAAATAATGCATATAAAGATAAATTAAATAGAAATGAATAAATATGAATAACAACAATCAAATTGCTAAAAAGAATTCATAATAATAACAAAGAAGAAGTAAAGATTAGAAATAGAAGAAGGGATCTCCCAACCATTCTTCCTTTCACCAAGTGTAGTCTTCTTCATTATATTTGCCTTCTCTTCAAGCCATAAAACTAAAACTAAAACCTACAACTATTTTCTTTAATTACACTTTCAAATAAGAAAAATAAATGATAGATTCCACCCATTGATTATAACTTCTAGGGTATTTATAGATTTCAAAACATTAAGTCCCTTTAAGTGCCTCTCCATAGGTATGCAACCCTTGGTGAAAAGTCATGCCTCTTTAAAATTTGATTTGAAATTTGAATTGCATTACCACCATTTATATTTATAACTTCCTTGCCAAGCATTGTGACCCTTCAAGCACCTTTCCATAGCAACATAACTCTTCAAGTATCCCTCTAAAAGTATACATCATTTGGTGAAGAGTGGTGTCCCTTTGAAGTGCCTTTTAAAAAATTAACTACCCTAACATTTCTCTCTGTCGCACCCGCGACACTTGTCGCGCTCGTGACAGGACACAGAGCTCTAAAAGTTGACTTTCATTTGGTTTGACTTACTTTGACTCCTTCTTCACATTTATCTCCCTTTTTCTCCTATATAAACAAAACTTGACAAAATACATTAAACACACCTAATTCTAGCATAATTTAATACAACTAAACATTATTTTGGTAACAAAATATGGATTAAATATGAGCTATTTAGGCTCATATCAGAGATACATATAGTAAATAGCCTTTTATACCTATTAAACTTAAGAAAGAAAATTAACCAAAATAACCCTACATCAATTCCTATGAATTTTGTGTTGGCCTGTACTAATGCAGAGTTCGTTCCTATGCAAAAGCTTTGACTATAGAACCTACATGGATAAAATAACCTCGTGCTAAGCTATACAGCTTAGTAGGGATACTAAATAAGAAAGACAACCACTCACAGTGGTCATTAGAAACATATAACATATGATAATTGAAAAATATCAAAAAGAACATATTCAATTAAATATAATAATAAAATATGATATAATAATGAACAATGTAACCTTACATTAAATTCAGCATACTTGAAATTAAACATATCATAAAAGAATCTGAACATAATGTATATGATATAACACATGCTTCTAAAACCACAGCTAATCATGTTGTCTCATATACCTTATGCATTATTTATATTATAATTAACTATGATGCATTTACACTTTAAGATAGCCTTCTTGAGTTATAAAGGTGGACAATGGGAGCAGGGAATAAACGAGGGTATTAAAATAGGGGATATCCGAAGATATCGAAAATATAGACCCAAATGGGGTCAACAGAATAGGAGACCGATCAATCAAATGCAAACGGCGTTAGCTAACAACCCAAATGGGGCTGTTCATGATCCAAATGGGATTAATAGAAATTTAGACCCAAACGGGATTAACATGGTAGATGTAATATTCCTATAGGTGCCTATCTATCCACAATTGAACTCTAGTATCAGGCAATATAGTTTTCAAGTTCATTTAAAACAACATGCTTATACTTATGTCATACACCTTGCACATGTATGTGATCATATCATAGTACACAATTTTCCAACGTATATACATGTATTCAAGTATTCATATAGCAATTAAAGTACTAGTATTTGAACATGCCTCTCATCATGGACTTATATTTGAACATGTTATCATTTGGCAACACATTATATCACAATCATGTTATCATATATATATGATTAATGATAATTTACCTTAGCTTACATTTCTGTGTACTTATTTCTACTTTTGACTATGCCATTTATGTTAAAATATGATATCATGAAGTTAATATATATATCCCTCATTATGAGTTGGATTTATATCAAGTTATGCTCTATAACTATTTAAAAAGGTTAAATAAACTTTATAGTACAAGGATGTCACATGTTAATCTTGTTTTAAAACCCTTTATCTTATGCTTCCAATGCTTTAAAGGTGTTTAGGGAGGTCTAAAAATGCTTTAGTATCAATTTATAGGCTTAAGAGGCTAAAATGGGATGGATATCACAACTTGGATAGATGGGAGTCATGACTCGTGTGCTCTATCCGAGTCAAACAAAGAGCACATTGTCACAAGATGTGACAGTTGTTCGAGTCATGACAAGGCAGAGACTAGTTTCCAAGTTCAACTTGTGAGCGATTTTTTACCTTAAAAACGGCATTTTCAGCAAAGATGGTCTTCTACAACTTTGTAACCCTATGTTTTGGTTTCTAAAACATCAAGAATCATTGAAATATCATTTCTAGAACTCAAGATAAATGGATATTACTAAAGACAGTTCATTAGGGTAGGCAATCACAGGATTTAAGTTTTCAAGTGAAGTTTAGGCAAGTTTAGAGGCATTTTTTAGACTTTTCTTTCTTCATAAAAAAGGTAGATATGTTAGTCTATTTTATAACCCAACTAGAATTATCCAATTATCATATCTAAATCTCAAGATAGTGCAAAATTACTAAAAACTATTTCTAGAAATAGTACCATCAACTATATTGGATTTAAGCTAACTTTTGGAGTTCTTAGAAATAGAATCAATCAATACTTTCTTCATATAAATTGTAAATTTTGAAGTCTATTTTTCATAGGAATTAACTTCATAGCATTATGAATAATATACACAAAGTATCATTTTTAACACATCATATTCCAAAACCAGAATTAATAGCTCATCTAAATTCAATAAATCAGATGAATGACTTAAAAGCAGAATTAAGGCTAGGTTCCTTCTACAATTTTGTAGACATATGTCCTGTGTAACTTTGGAAATTTTAATGATCTCAATTTGTGTTTTCTAACTCAATATATGCTGGAATTTCAGTAACTAGGTCATAATGTTTTATATGTTTTTTAAAGTAATACTACCTAGAACATGTGCTGTCCTCAATTAATCATAGTACACAATACTTAAATCAAATTGCTTCTCCAAATAACACATGAATGTATGAGAATTATATCAATCCCATACCCTGGCCAAAATTTCCCCTAGCCTCAATCTTATGCTTTCCCTTTTCCTTTACTATTTCCAATCTCTTCTTGTCCTTTAACAACAATTTCATCCATGAACATAAACTTCCAGCATTATGATCAATCAACCACTGAACAAAATAAAGAAGAAGAAATAGATGATGATGATGAACTTATCAAATTAAGATATTTAACTTATTGTTACACTAATTGTCTTGATTATACAACATGTAAGAATTTTCTCTTCAAGAATACCTTGAGAAATCAACAATGGCTTTAAGAGATGAGAAGAAGAAAGAGAATTTTCTTTAACTCTCTCTACAATTTTTGTCCCTCACTATGCATTCTCTCTCTATCAAGAAAATGAATATTTATAATGGTAAGGGAAAATTCCCTTTTTGGTCACTTAAAAAGTTGCATGTCTTACTATAACCTATCAGTTTCTTGCATGTTATAAATTGACCTATCCATTTATTCCTTCTCTTAAATCAACCTCTCAAATCTTTCTTTAATCCACATTTCCCCTTAAAATGACATATTTATAAATTGTCTCCTAAATTAATACTTCATGTTTCAATTACACCCTTCAGCATTATTAAACCAAAATAATAATATAATTTCTTCATGCCATTAATATGATATAAATAATTTTTACCACTTGTCCGATAACTTATGTTTAATTCACATTTTTAATTTAATCCTAATTAATTATAACCCTATTTAAACATGCATTTCTAACTAGGGTCATGTTAAGGGTCTCATAAATCTCTCCCCATTAAGGAATTTTATCCTCAAAATTCTTACCTATTCCAAAAAATTGAGGATACTACTCCCTCATGGCTGCCTCCAGTTTCCAAGTTACTTCTTATATACCATGATGTTCCCATAGTACTTTGACTAGAGGGATCTACTTGTTTCTTTGTTGTCTAATTTCCCTATCCAAGATTTCTTTCAGTTCCTTATCATACGTGAAATCTGATTATGTTCGAATATCCTAGACATGCAACTTATGTGATTCATCCGAGCGATATCTTCTAAGCATAGTCACATAAAATACATCATGGAGCTTTGCTAATTCTATAGGAATAGCCAATCTATAAACCACTGGTCCAACTCTTTGAAGAATTTCATATGGACCAATGAATCTCGGACAAAGCTTACCTTTTTTCCCAAATCTAAGTACCTTTCTCCATGGAGAATCCTTCAAAAACACCTTATCACCAACTTAATACTCAATATCCTTTCTTTTCAAATCGACATAGGATTTTTGTCTGTCACTAACTTCTTTCAACCTCTACTTGATAATTTGAACTTTTTCCTTGGTATCTTTGACAAGGTCAGGATTGATCACTCTGTATTCAGTCAACTCAATCCAATAGACTGGAGTTCTACATTTCTTGCCATACAAAGCCTCATACGATGCCATTTGAATGCTCTTTTGATAACTTTTATTGTAGGCAAATTCCATTAAGGCCACATATTTTTTCCAAATTCCAAAAAACTCCAAAGCACATCCACTCATCATATCCTCTAGAATCTGAATAACTCTTTTAGATCGTCCATCCATTTGAGGATGAAAAGTTGTACTGTACTTGAGTTGTGTTCCCAAAGTGTGCTGTAGACTCTACCAAAATCTCAAATTAAACCTGGGATCTCGATAAAAAATTATTGATATTGGTATACCATGTAACCGTACAATCTAATTCACAAACAATTCTGCAAGCTTATCCATAGAATAATCTATTCGAACTAGTATAAAATGAGCTACTTTTGTTAACTTATCCACTATTACCCAAACAATATCAAATTTTCTTTGAGTAAGAGGCAAACCAATAACAAAATCCATAGTAATGTCTTCCCACTTCCACTGTGGAACTGGAATGCGATTTAAAAGACTTAAAGAAAATTGATGTTCTGCTTTCACTTATCGACATGTTAAACATTTAGAGACATATTCCACAATATTCTTCTTCATGCCAAGCCACCAGTAAAACTATTTCAACTCTTGATACAACTTGTTCCCACCCGGATGCATAGTAAATGTTGTATTATGTGCTTCATGCAACAATATTCTTTTCACTTCTTTTTCATCAAGAACACACAACCTATTATGGTAGTATACCCCACCATTTTCTTTCATTGTAAAACCTAATCGATCTCCTTCACAAACTGCTTCCACAATTTGTTGCAACTTTTCATCATCTTTCTGGGCATCTAACACTATTTTCCTAACCATGGGGCTAGCTTTAAGTTGTGCTAGTAATGCACCATCCGATACAAATTTCCATCCACACTGGGGGGGTGGGCTTTAACATCAATGCTGCCATAGTCTTATGACTCAATGCATCAACAACCACATTCACTTTTCCTGGATGATAACCAACTATGCAATCATAATCTTTGAATAACTACAACCTTCTTCGTTGCCTCAAATTATGAGTTTTTTGAATGAGCAATTATTTGAGGCTTTTATGATTAGTATAAATTCTACATTTTTCCCCATACATGTAGTGCTGCCAAATCTTCAAAACGAAAACCACAGCTGCCAATTCTAAATCATGAGTTAGGTAGTTCTATTCATGCAGTTTCAACTGTTTAGATGTATAAGACACTACTTTACCATCTTGCATTAATACACATCCTAGACCAACTTTAGAGGCATCACTATACATCGCATACCCCTTCCCTAACACTGGTTGAGTTAAAACTGAAGCTTCAGTCAACATTTTCTTTAACTGATCAAAACTTGGTTGACAACAATCAGATCACTCAAACTTAATATTCTTCCTTAATAGTTTAGTGAGTAGTGAAGTGATGACGGAAAAACCTTTCACAAAATGACGATAGTAACCTGTAAACCTAAGAAAACTTTTAACTTCACACACATTCTTGAGTGGTTTCCAATTAAAAGTAGCTTCAATTTTATTTGAATCAACCTTAACACCTTTAGCAAATACAACATGACCAAGAAAAGAAACTTCCTTAAGCCAAAAGTCACATTTACTCAACTTGGCATACAATTGATTTTCTTTCAAAGTTTGTAACACAAACCTCAGATGTTCAACATACTTAGCTTTATTTCCAGAGTAAACAGATATGTCATCGATAAACACCACAATAAATTGATCCAAGTAGGGTCTAAATACCGTATTCATAAGATCTATGAAAGCAGCAGGTGCATTTGTCAACCCAAATGGCATAACAAAGAATTTATAATGCCCATAATGGGTTCTAAATGCATTTTAGGAACATCTCCATCCTTAACTCTAAGCTAATAATAACCTAATCGCAAATCTATTTTTGAAAACACACTAGCACCACTTAACTAATCAAACAAATCCTCAATATGAGGTAAAGGATATTTGTTCTTCACTTTCACTTTATTTAATTGCCTATAATTGATAGACATCCTCATCGATGAAGCCTTTGTCTAACAAATCTTGTAATTGAACATTTAGCTCTTTTAATTCAGATATAGCCATCCTATAAGGTGCCCTGGAAATCGAGGCTGTACCAGGTTATAGATCAATAGACAACTTAACATCTCTTTTCGGAGGAAGACCAGCCAATTCCTCAGGAAATACTTCTAGAAATTTATTCAACAGGTATACTCTCAAGCTTTAGTATATATTTTTGTAAGTCAAGGACTAAAGATAAAAATACTTCACATCCTTCTCTAATGCAACATCTAGCTTGCATTGTTGATATAACATTAGGCAATGGCTTGGAACAACTGCCTTCTACTACCACTTCTGTTCCTTCAATATCCTTGAGAGTTACTGTTTTCATCTCACAATTCACCACAACATGATGTTTGGATAACCAATACATTCCCAAAATTACATCAAATTCATGGAAAGGCAATACAGTCAAATTTGCTCAAAACTCTCTCCCTTGAACTACTATATGATAGTCTTTACATACTTTATTAATAATTATACTATGTCCCAATGGACTAGTCACACAAACATCAAAATCTAACTATTACATTTTAGACATATCTCTATCCAAATCCCAAATAAAAATATAAGAATGAGTAGAATTAGGATTAATAAGTGCATATATGTCACAATTATAGAGAAAAAAAGTACCAGCTATAACTTTTGGAGCATTTTGTTCCTCCCAAGCTTTCATAGAATAAGCCCGACTAGAGACCATTTGAGCAGCAAGTCTATCAACTAATTTTGACACATTATAAGACTAGGTTCCATGATAATTTGATCCACCCTAGCCTCTACCTCTACCAGATGAAGGTGCATTGGAAGCTCCCCTACTACCTTGTTGCCCAAAACCTTGGTCCCGTTTCAGAAGATAATTAGCCAGAAAATGATCAACACTACCACATCTAAAGTATTCACTAGGCAATTTTTTGTTGTTACCTTAATGACATTTAGAATAGTGAGGACATTCTAGTATTTGTGCTTTACTGTGTCATCCTGAAGCTTCCTTCTCAGACTTAAACTTGGTAGTGGATTCTTGTTTATTTCCTTTATTAGGAGAACTAAAAATAGACTCTGCTAGCTGGCCTCCTTGAGCTCCTCTAAATCTCTTCCTAATGGAAGATCCTCCTTTAGAACCAATTATTTTTTGCTCCCTTTCTCTTTTAGCTAATTCATACTTTTCAACTTTCATGGCGGTTATAACCAATTGATTAAAATCAACCACATTTAGAGATGTAAATCTGAACAATTTTTCTTTGATTCGATCATTGTGCCCATCTTCAAAATGTATACATTTAAAAACTCTTGTCAACATCTCTTTAGGAATATACTTGCACAAATGGCTAAATTTTTTTTTCATATTCATCCACAAATAATGTTTTTTGTCTTAAATTAAAAGCTGTTTCAATTTCTCCTCCTTATAAGCCTTAGTGCCATATTTCTTTCTGAACTCCCCCTTAAAGAATTCCCAAATAAGTGGATCAGGTAGCTGAGGCTGTCTTAAAATCAGTTTCCACCAATCATAAGCCATGCCTTGCAGTAAGGACACAACATATGATAGTTTATGATCAACAAGACAATTAATTTCATCAAATATCCTCTCTAACCTTTCCAACCATAACTCAACTTCTTCAGATTGTTCTAAATTAGTGGCCAAAAATTCTTATGCCCCATGTTTCCTAATTTTAGATAATAGAGCTTCGGGCATAGTCATTCTTTGGAAAATTTGAGCTACATCCAGAGAAATTTTTAACAAGGCTTCTCTAAGAACAACTACAGGAATGTCATTTTAAAAAGATGATGAAGTCACTAGGTTAAAAGGATTTGATCTAACTGGCAAGTTACTTTCAGCCGATTCTTCTATAGATTCTTTAGACGAATTCTCCATCTTTAATCTATAAGAAAATAAGAACTTCTGCAATTGGCCAACACGACACTATCTCATGACATAGAATTCTATAATCATATTGACCAGAAAAGACTAAACCTAGGCTCTGATACCAAAAGGAAACACCCTATACTAGTGCTTTTATCACATATTATATCATACCTTCCAGTCACAATACAATAGGTTATTAACCAAATTAGATCAACATTAATCATATCTAATGGTCCCTATTATTAGACAATCTATTTATTAATTAGGGGTTTCACATAACTTCCATTACTTTAATTTCTTATGCATAACGATTCATTATGTAACTCCTTTATCATATCCAAGTATGATACAACTATCTTAATTTGTTTATGGCCATGCATAGCATTCAGCAATCTTTCAGCAAATATATATATATATATATATATATATATATGCATTCTTATAATTAGCTTCTTACATCATTTACTTCATATAATATACATATATTAAATAGCCTTTTATACATATTAAACACGAGAAAGAAACTTATACAAAATTAGCCAAAATAGCCTTACATCAACTTATTTGAATTTTTTGTTGGCTTGTCCTAATGCAGAGTTCATTCTTGTGAAAAAGCTTTGACTACAGAACCTACATGGATAAAATAACTCGTACTAAGCTATACAGCTTAGTGGGGATACTAAACAAGAAAGACAACCACTCACAATGGTCGTAAAAAACATATAACATATGATTACTGAAAGATATCAAAAATAAAGTATTCAAATAAATTTTATAATAAAATATGATATCATAAATAACAATGCAACCTTATATTTAATTCAGCATACTTGAAATTAAACATATCATAAAAGAATATGAACATAATGTATATGATATAACACATGCTTCTAAAACCACAACTAATCATTTTGTCTAATATAACATATGCATTATTTATATTGTAATAAACTATTATTCATTTACACTTTAACATAGTCTGCTTAAGTTTTAAAAGTGGATAACGGGAGTAGGGGCTACCCGAGGGTATCAAAATAGGGAATATTCGAAGATATCGAAAATATGGACCCAAATGGGGTCAATAGAATAGGAGACCAGTCAAGCGAACCCAAATGGGCTCAGCTAACAACCCAAATGGGGTTGTTCATAATCCAAACGGGATTAACAAAAATTTAAACCCAAACGGATTCAATAGGAGCAGCTACAAAATCCCTATAGGCGCCTATCTATCCACAGTTGAACTCTAGTAGCAGGCAATATAGTTTTCAAGTTCATTGAAAACATCATGCTTGTACTATATCATACACCTTGCATATGTATGTGATCATATCATAGTACACAATTCTCTAGTGTATATACATGTATTTATGTATTCATATAGCGATTCGAGTACTAGTACCTCTCATCATGAACATATATTTAAACATGTTATCATTTTGCAATACATCATATCATAATCATGTTATCATATATATATGATCAATGATAATTTACCTTAGCTTACATTTCTGTGTACTTATTTCTACTTTTGACTATGCCATTTACGTTACATTATGATATCATGAAGTTAATATATATATCCCTCATTATAAGTTTGCTTTATATCAAGTTATGCTCTATAACTATTTAAAAAGTTTAAACAAAATTTATACCATTTTGGTACAAGGATATCACTTGTTAATCTTGCTTTAAAACCCTTTATCTTATTCTTCCAATGCTTTAAAGGTGTTTAGGTAGGTCTAAAAATTCATTAGTATCAATTTATAAGCTTAAGAGGGTCAAATAGGATTGACCACACAACTTGGATAGATGGGAATCACCTTTTGTGTCCTCTATCCAAGTCGGACAGAGAGCACGCTATCACTAGTCGTGACAGTTGTCTGAGTCGTGAAAGGGCAGAGACTAGTTTCTAGGTTAAAATTGTGAGTGATTTTTGACCTTAAAAACGGAATTTTCAACAAAAATGGTCATCTACAACTTTTTCCCCTATGTTTTTAATTTTTAAAACATCAAGAATCATTGAAATATCATTTCTATAACTCAAGATAATTGGATATTACTAAAGATTGTTCATTAGGGTAGGCAATCACAAGATTCCGATTTTCAAGTGAAGTATAGGCAGATTTAAGGGCAAATTTAACACTAGATTTTAAGAGGAAAGAGAATTTAGTGGTTAGTCTTCTTGAGGTAATGACTCTTTCTTCTCGTTTTCTTTTGTTTCTTATAATTAGAGATTAAAATTGAGGGATTTGATGAATCTTCAAGCATAATAATCTATAATTGTATTATGAAGAAGGAGAGAGAAACAAACGCAAAGAGAAAGAGATAAAAAAAGCTTGAAAAAGGTGTTTGTCAAAGAGGTGTGGGAAATTTTACATTTTCTGTGTGCTTGCCCTTAAATATTGAATTTTGAAGATTTTTTGAATGTGTTTGTAAGATGAACCCATGGATATAGTGTTTCATGCTACATAAGAGCTGAATTTTGAGAGCTTTGCTTGAGACAGTGTGATTATGCCTTAGGATTCACTAGACCTAGCAGTATTATTTTGCCTATAAATTGAGTTATAGAATTGAAAATTGAATGACTCTAATTGGGTGAGAAACTAGACTTACAGACCTAGATTTCATACAAAGAAATCAAAATCTAAATATGCTTTTATTTTTGTCAAAATTTTGCTTGAATTCTAAAAAGGTATGTAGCCCTTACTATTTGATGAACATCATAAGATTTAGAAGTCCAAATTGTGTAATTTTTAATAATTTGGAAACTAGAAATATAGTAGAACAACTTTGTAGAAGAATACTTCGCCTGAAAATGTTGTTTGCTGCGTCTAAATTGATATGAAATTACACTCAGAAAAATTGTTTGCAAAATTCATAGGGTAGAATGCGGCAGACAACTGAGGCCATTTTTTCTCAGCCATGTGGACCCTTTTTTATCAATGACGACCATTATACATGGTTGAGAACAATTTCTCTCAGCCATGTGCCATCCCTATTATAACTTTACATGATTTTTAGGCTCGAATAGTCACCAAAATTTACTCAATCTTTTCCGGACATATTAAACACATAAATAGGAATATAAAAAGTAATGAAATACATATAAAATTGAGAAATAATTGCAAATGAACCCAAAATATAGGGAAACATAAGTGTAGGTATTATTTAGTCTATCACTTAGACCACACACCAACTTTATACATGTAACCAATGGAATTAAAATATGAGAGTACAAATAAAGACATGTATGTTAGAATATGTACAAATATATATATATATATATATATATATATATATATATATAAGAGGACATAATAGGTTATGAAACATGTGTAATAGATAGTAGAACTTTGAGATGTAGCTATAAAGAAATTGAAACACAAAAGTTAATTCAAGCTACTACTAAGCTTACATATCAATTTTATGTATCTAAACTAATGTGATGAGAATATATGAATATCAATAAGGGCAAAAAAAATATATACTTGAAGATAGATATGTATATAAAGACACATGAACTTATAGGACTAATGATACTCTATTTTGGTGTAGTATACATTTATGGATGTACATGGATGTTTATTTTTTCAGGAATTTGCATTTATGTTCCAACTACATTATTATGGTCAAGAATGGATATTTATGTAAGTTTATATATATATATATGTATATTGTGATGCATTGGACATGACATAATATGCTCAGATATAAGAATGAATAGGATGAATCATATAGATATACGTGCATTCATACATATACATAATAGTTTCTATATGGATGTAATCCTTGTGAACACATCATATAAGTAAGGAAATGATTATGCATGATTAAAGATTCTATAATTACAGAATGTAAACTTATATAATTATTTATAAGCTTGTGATTATACATTAATGTTCAAAAATATGCTACTATGATTATAAAGGATATTGGTTTTTTTAAATATGTTAATAAAAGCAACTAGGATATATAAAATATAAATGATTTATAGGATTGTTAAGTCTAATTATTAATTCTATACATTAATAAAAGATATAATAAGATTATAACAATATACATAAATGTATGAACATGTACATGATTCCATGCTTATAGATATGTTCTTACAATTGAGTTAAAGACATATAAGATGGGAAAGAGAAAAGTAAGGATGGTTAAAGTAAAGAATTATAGTTGCTTGCATTTGTGTCTGGGTTTTCGATAGATAGGCATGCCTATAAGGCTATATTGCATTTTCCTCATGTTTGACCCCATTTGGGTCACTACTATCAACCCATTTAGGTCACTCATAGACCCCATTTGGGTCTATTTGATAGGTTTATAGTACAGATCTAACCCCATTTGGGTCCCTAGTTCGATACCTTCGTGTATTCTTTTTGTACCTTCAGGTACCCTAGTATTGCTTATATCCACGCCATTAGTGAAAGGTGCAGGCTTATTTCAGGATATAAGTAAAGCAATATAAAAAGTAATTTAAAAGAAATGATATGATGTACCAGGACCTAATTTCCAATACCATTATATATAAACTTATTCATAGCATATGGAAAACATAAAAAAGAATATAGTTGTGTTTAAAACATGAATTGTATAATATTGTAGTAACACATGTATATAATAATAACTAAGGATGCCTAATGTTTTTCTTCGCTTGGTACTATTGCAATTACATACATAATTATATATATAGATAAGCACGTATAATTTAGTTAATGATTGTCATTGATCTCATTATAACTTTAAATTCTTTTGATTCATTATGTTATTGATATTCACAATTTTATGTCATAATTCTAATTAAATTAGATTAACAATATTCAAATGTGTGTGAGTTAGCGATGACTTTTGTAAAAGGTCATCTTCATGATTTTATTTACGTTTCATACTGAGCTAGTAAGCTTAGCACGAGTGTTTATCCGTGTAGGTACTTGCAACTAGAATTCTTCCTGAGGGGACAATATCTACTATAATATAACCAACACTAAAGATAGGAAAAGACTACGTATGAAGTTGTATTCTATTTTGTCTTTGTAATTATCATATTATACTAAGTAGAATGTAGTATAAAGAATATGATAAGAGCCAGTGTAAAGTAACTTAAAGCTTTCCTTGCAAATCTCTTGCAATGTGTTGATGTATGTATAAATATAAACATTATAAATTAACATGGAAATTGTGCAAATGGTTTATCATTATTTAAATTTTATACAAAATTGTATATATGATGATAGGTAATAGGACAATTTAGGGTAGTCTTTGTGAGGCCCCTAACATGACCCTAATTGAAAATGCATGCTTTTATAGGATTTTATTTGATTAAAATTAAATGAAAAATGTGAAATTCATATAAGGTATGGGGCACGTGATAAATTCTTTTTATCATATTAATTGCATGAAAGAAATTAAATTATTAATTTGGTTTAATAATGTTCAATAGTGTAATTGAAGCATGAAATGTTAATTAAAGGGACAATTTGTAACAAAATGGCATTTTAAGGGCCAATTATGATTAAAGAAAGAAATTAGTGGTTGATTTAAGAGAAACACAAATTTGAAAGGCCAATGTACAACATGCAAAAAGTAGAAGGGTTTAAAAGGGAATTTTCCCTTGCCATTATAAATAGTCAATTATAAGAAGAGAGAGAGTGTGTGGGATAGAAATTCCTTGAAGGAATTTGGAGTTTTCTTTCTTCTTTTTCTCAAAGACATTGTTAAATCTCTCTTTAAGAAATCCTTGAAGAAAAATCATTGCATGTGGATTTAATCAAGGATAGTTAGTGTTAAACATTAAGGTAAGCATATTAATTTGATTTTCATTATCTCTTCTTCTTATTTTGTTGATGGTTGACTGAGGAAAATGCTGGAACTTGATGTAAAATGGGTGAATTGTTGTTAAAGGAGAAGAAGGAGGTGGGAATAGTAAAGGGAAAGGGAAGATAGAAGATTGATTGCTAAGGGAATTTTGGCCAAGGTATGGGATTAGGATTCTCCTACTTGCTTGTTGATGATTTTGGTAGAAGCACGGTGTAAATGATTTGACTTTTAAACAATTAAAAAGGGAACAAGATTTAAGAAGTGTTTCTTGAAGAGATGTTATGGAACATTGTGAACTAGTGACTGTAATTCCAATATAAGTTAAATTCGAAAACTCAAATTGAGACCATTCTAATTTCTAAGGTTACACAAGATATATACCTACAAATTTGTAGAAGATACCTAGCCCTAATTCGGCCTGTAAGTCATCCATAAAATTTATTGAATTTTGGTTGAGTTGTTAATTTTTGTTCTAGAACAAGTTGTAGTAAAAATGATGTATTGTTGTGTATAATGGTTAGAATGATATGTGGTCAAACTTTGTATAAAAAGCACTTATAAATGAACATTTTATATGAAGGAAGCATTGTCTAATTCTATTTGTATGAATGTCTAATGTTAGCTTGAAATTTATAAGAACAGGTTGCACTGTTAAGGAACAGATTTTAGTATATTAGGTATAAATCATGGTAGAGGAGTCAAAATGTTATGCTATAAAATTCTAGGTAAACTAGATACCTAGCAGCAGAACTTTGTTGAAGGAAAGTTAGTTTGATTCATTCCCTATTTTATTCTATGAATTTTATAACTAGTAATAAAAATTATTTTTGATTTTATAAATAGCCTATGGTGTTTGTTGAATATCTCGAATTATATATGTGATATTGAGATGAATTTTGATGTTTTAAAAACAGGACATACATGGAAATTAATTTGTAGAGGTCACTTAGCCTAAAAATAACATATACCAAATAAAAAATGGCACCTAAGTTGGATCCAAAATGTTGCCCCTTTGCAGAGTTTTTGTAGGCATAAGTTTAATATATCTTCTATTATGGTTTAAATATAGTTATGTTAAATATGTGTTTATATGAAAACTCATTAAATTTCATATATCATGCGATGTGATTATTGATAAAGGTCCATATATATACATATTCATATATTTACATAAGTAAAGATTATTAATAATGATAACAAATATGCATATGTGATTGAACTTATATATTTGCTTGTTATATGCAAAATTATTTATATGTACGTACTCCTATAAATAGTAAATATGTATTTTAACATGCACTTATATTATGAAATAAGAACCACACATAGCATGACCATGTTCACATGTAGTGCCTTAATGATAACATGTTAATAGTACATATTATGATAATATATGCTCAATTGTATTGTTATATGCCTATATAAATTTATGTGTGTATATATATACTAGTGATTTTGTATCTTTTTACATGAGCACATACATATGATGTGTTATAATGTAAAGTTCTTATATATGAGTCATGTTTAATGATAAGCACTTGAACATGTATGATACATTACGTGATTTTCATAGTATGATCATGCTAATATTTGATATTTGATGATAGCATGATTAAAAAAAGTATGTGAAGTATTATATGAATTTTGCATACATAATTATGCCATGGAAATAATATATCGATCCTATGGGTGTACATGTGCAAATTGATTAGTTAAGTGCAAGCTTGATATATTAGAAGAGAATTAAATAGAGTATTGCCTGCAATTAGAGTTCAATTATGGATAGATGGGCACCTATATGGATATTGTAGCTACCACCATTGAACTATTTCGGTCTAAAGTATAGTTGATCCTATTTGATTATGAACAACCCATTTGGGTTAACAGTCAACCCCGTTTGGGGTCAATTTGACTGGTCCACCTTACAGTCAACCCCGTTTGGGTTTACAATTCTGATATCCTTGGGGTATCCACCGTTCCCGTTATCCACCTTTAGAACTTAAGCAAGCTAAGTTATAGTATAAATGCATTATAGTCACTTACAGTATAACAAGGCTTATGATATATGAAATATCGTGTTTAACTGTGTTTTCTAATGCATGTATTATATTTTTGTATATAAATATATGTGAAGATCACTATATGAAATGTTGAAATTTATGGATTCAAAATTGAATGTAGGATTACATTGTTAATTAAAAATATTATATATTTATCATATGTTTATCTTTTATATGTTACTTTAAATGATTTCAATTTATGTATGATTTAATGATTCTGACAATCACTATAAGTGGTTGTCTCTTATATTTAGTATCCCCACTATGCTTTATGGCTTAGCATGGGTTATTTCATCTGTGTAGGTTTTACAGTCAAGGCTTTTGCATAGGAACATTCTCTGCATCAGGACAGGCCAACACCAGCCTATAAAAATTGATGTAGGTATATTTTGGGTTAATTTTGTATAAGTATCTTAAATATGTTTAGTATGTGTAAAAGGCTATTTAAATTTTTATGTCATATGGAAAGTAATGTTGTAATCAGCTCACCATAATAATTATAATATTTGCATGCATATAGGAACTATAAAAATTATATATATATATGTTAGAATGGTGAATGCTATGCATGGCAATGAATAGAATAAGATAGTTTTATTGAGCTTGGATATGATAAATGGATTGAGTAATGAGTCATTATGCGTATGGGATTAAAGAAATGGAAGGTATGTGAATCACCTAGTTAACATACAAGTTATCTAATTAAATGGATCAAGTGATATGAATGCTTGTAGAGTTAATTGGGTTATTAACCTAATATAATTTGACTTAAATATATAATATAATATATGTTAAAGGCTTTAGATGTAGGGTGTTTCAATTTGGTATCAGAGCCTAGGTTTATTCTTTTCTAGGCAATATGGGTATAGGATTTTATAACCTGAGATAGTGTCGTGTTGCCCAAATGCAGAAGTTCCTATTTTCTTATAGATTAAAGATGGAGAATTCCTATAGGGATGGTATAAAAGAATCGGCTGAAAGTAACTTGCTAGTTAGATCGAATCCTTCTAACCCAATGACTTCATCAACTTTTCAAAATCAAATTCCTACTGCTGCTCCTAGAGTAGCCTTGTTAAAAATTTCTTAGGATATGGCCCAGATTCTACAAAGAATGACTATGCCCAAAGCTCCAATCTCTAAACTTAGGAAGAATGGGGCACAAGAATTTATGGGAACTAATTTAGAACAATCTAAAGAAGCTGAGTTCTGGTTAGAAAAGCTGGAGAGAATATTTGATGAAATTAACTATCCTACTAATTACAAGGTATCTTGTGTTGTGTCTTTACTTCAAGACATGGATTATGATTGGTGGAAGCTGGTATTAAGACAACCTCAGCTACCTAACCCATTTACCTAGGAATTCTTTGATGTAAATTTAGGAAGAAATATGTTACTAAGGCATAAAAGGAAGAGAAATTGAAGCAGTTTTTGAATTTGAGACAAAAAACTTTATCTGTGGCTGAGTATGAAAAAGAATTTAGCCGTTTGTGCAAGTATATTCCTACAGAAATATTAATAGGGATTTTTAAATGTAAACACTTTGAAGATGGGTTGAATGATCGAATTAAAGAAAAATTATCTGGATTTACATCTCTAAATATGGTGGATTTTAATCAACTGGTTATAACTGCCATGAAAGTTGAGAAGTACGAGATAGCTAAAAGAGAGAGGGAGCACAAAAGAGGTAGCTCTGGAGGAGTGTCTTCCTCTAGGAAGAGATTTAGAGGAGCTTAGGGAGGTCAGCCCGTAGAGCCTATTTTTAGTTCTGCTAACAAAGGAAAAAAAGTAAGAATCCACTACAAAGTTTAAGTCTGAAAAGGAAGCTTTAGGAAGACATAGTAGGGGTCAAGTACCAGAATGTCCACATTATTCTAGGCATCACTAAGATAACTGTAGGAAGCCAGCTGAAGAATGCTTTAGATATGGTAGTACTGACCATTTTATGGCTAATTGTCCTTTGAAATAGGACCAAGGTTTTAAGCAATAGGGTAGAAAGAGAGCTTTTAATGGACCCCCATCTGGTAGAGGTAGAGGTAGAGGAAGGGGTGGATCAAATCATCATGGATCCTAGTCCCATAATGTGTTAGAAATAGTTAATAGACCTTTTACTCAGATAGTTTCTAGTCGGGCTTATGCAATGAAAGCTCGGGAGGAACAGAGTGCTATAAAAGTTATAGCTAGCACTTTTTCTCTCTATAATTATGACATACATGCACTTATTGATCCTAGCTTTACTCATTCTTATATTTGTATTAGGGATTCAGGTAAAGATATGTCTAAAATACAACAGTTAGATTTTGATGTATGTGTGACTAGTCCATTGGGACACAATGTAATTGTCAATAAAGTATGTAAAGATTGTCCTATAGTAGTTCAGGAGAGAGAGTTTTCAGCAGATTTGATTGTGTTGCCTTTTCACAAATTTGATATAATTCTGGGAATGGATTGGTTATCCAAACATTTTGCAGTGATGAATTGTGAAATGAAAATAGTAAATCTCAAAGATGATAAAGGAAAGGAAGTGGTAGTATAAGGCAGTTGTTTTAAGCTAATGACTAATGTTATATCAACAATGCAATCTAGACATTGTCTTAAAAGAGGATGTGAAGCTTTTTTAGCCTTAGTCCTTGACTCAAAAAAAGATACAATAAAGCTTGAGAATATACTTGTTGTGAATGAATTTTCAGAAGTATTTCCTAAGGATTTGCCTAGTCTTCCTCCAAAAAGAGATGTTGAGTTGTCTATTGATCTATTACCTGGTACAACCTTGATTTTCAGGGTACCATATAGAATGGCTCCATCTGAATTAAACGAGCTAAAGGTTCAATTACAGGAATTGTTAGACAAAGGCTTCATCAGACCTAGTGTGTCACCTTGAGGTGTTCCAGTTTTATTTGTTAAGGAGAAGGATGAATCGATGAGAATGTGTATCGATTATAGGTAGTTGTATGAAGTGACAATGAAGAACAAATATCCTTTTCCTCGAATTAATGATTTGTTTGATTAGTTGAGTGGTGCTGGTGTGTTTTCAGAGATAGACTTGCGATCGGATTATTATTAGCTCAGAGTTAAGGATGGGATGTTCCTAAAACTACATTTAGAACCCGTTATGTGCATTATGAATTCTTAGTTATGCCATTTGGGTTGATAAATGTACCTACTGCATTTATGGATCTTATGAATAGGGTATTCATACCTTACTTGGATCGGTTTGTTGTAGTGTTTATTGATGACATATTGGTTTACTCTAGAAATGAAGTTAAGCATGTTGAACATCTGAGGATTGTGTTGCACACCTTAAAAGAAAATCAATTGTATGCCAAGTTAAGTACATGTGACTTTTGGCTTCAGGAAGTTTCTTTCCTAGGTCATGTTGTATCTGCTAAAGGTGTTAGAGTTGACCAAATAAAATTGAAGTTATTGTTAATTGGAAACAACCCAATAATGTGCATGAAGTTAGAAGTTTTCTCGAGTTGGCAGGTTACTATCGTCATTTTGTGAAAGGTTTTTCCGTCATTGCTTCAACACTTACTAAGCTATTAAGAAAAAATATTAATTTTGAGTGGTCTAATCATTATTAAGATAGCTTTGATCAGTTGAAGAAAATCTTGACTGAAGCTCCAATATTGACTCAACCAGTGTTAGTGAAAGAGTATGCAATGTACAGTGATGCCACCAAGATTGGGTTAGGATATGTATTAATGCAAGATGGTAAAGTAGTAGCTTATGCATCTAGATAGTTGAAACCGCATAAGCAGAACTACCCAACTCATGATCTAGAATTGCCAGTTGTAGTTTTTGTTTTGAAGATTTGGCTGCACTACTTGTATGGGCAAAAATGCATAATTTATATTGATCATAAAAGCCTCAAATACTTGCTCACTCAAAAAGAGCTTAATTTGAGGTAGCGAAGGTGGTTAAAGTTATTCAAAGATTATGATTGCAAAGTTGATTACCATTCGGGAAAGGAAAATGTGGTTGCTGATGCATTGAGTCATAAAACTATGGCAGCATTGATGTTAAAGCAATACAGATGGAATTTTGCATTGAATGGTGCATTATTAGTACAACTTAAAGCCTGTCCTATGGTTAGACAAACAGTGTTAGATGCTCAAATGGATGATGAAATATTACAATAAATTGTGAATGCTATTTGTGAATGAGATCGATTAGGTTTTACAGTGAAAGAAGATGGTGGTGTATGCTACCATAATAGGTTGTATGTTCTTATAGATCCTTATGAAATTCTGCAAAGAGTTGGACCGATGGCTTATAGATTAACTCTTTCTATGAAATTAGCCAAGCTTCATGTTGTGTTTTATGTGTCTATTATTAGAAGATATCGCTTGGATGAATAACATAAGCTGCAAGTTCAAGATATTCAAGTATAGCCAGATTTCACGTATAATTAAGAATAAAATGAAATTTTAGCTAGAGAAATCAGACAATTGAGGAACAAGAAAATCCCTCTGGTCAAAGTGCTCTAGAAACATCATGGTGTACAAGAAGTTACTTGGAAATCGGAGGCAGACATGAGAGAGTAATATCATCAATTATTTGAAATAGGTATGAATTTCGAGGACAAAATTTCATAAGGGGAATAGATTTGTAAGGCTTCTGATATGACCTTAATTAAAAATACATGCTTTTATAGGATTTTATTTGATTAAAATTAAATGAAAAATATAAAATTCATATTAGGTTTCTGACAATGTAGATGAAAAAGCCATTGTTGGAAGAATTGGAGTATTTGCAACACCTTTAAAGCACACCAAGATTGAAATTTCCTAACAATATAGGAACTCAAACAGACAAACTGCAAATAAAGCAACAAGATGTGGAAAAATATAATGGGAAAAATAAAGTCCCTTCCCACTAGACAAGCAAAGATAATAACACAATAGTAAAAATTATAGCATAATTCTTAAGTAACTACTCACTAATCAGGAGCTAATTTGGTATTTGGTAACTTTTGCCAATCTAAAGAAAGGATAGAGAAAAATAAGCAAACTAAAGAAATATCATCAAGAAAGTACACGAGAAAATAAACATTTCAAAGACAAAAGTTCACAGACCACAAGTACAACTTTTTATCAATTGGAAGTGATGCAAATTTTGCAATTTAATAATAGACTAACCAATATAGAATTGTAATAAATAAGATAACTGATAAAAATTAAATAAAATTAGGAAAATCTAGTCAATATAGATTATAGAAGTGATTTAATGCCATGGTCAAAAATTTAGAAGATATTAACATTGAGTTAGCTATTCGAAATCACAACAAAAGAATTACTCAATTAAGACTTCAAAAATAGTGACCTAGGAGGTTCTACACCTTCCTTTACAAAGTAACAGGGCGTAGTTACTTTCTATTAGAAGTAGCATTAATACAATATAAAGTGAATCCTAGAAACAAAAGTAGCATTAATACAATATAAAGTGAAGTTCGATTAAATCATAACAAAACCCAAAAACTAAATCCTAGAAAAAGAAGCCTACAATTCTGTTTAGTGAAATAAAGTCAAATTATAATTGGTGGGTTAATCAGACAATAGAATTTTACAGGCATTCATGGTTTAGGGATGAAAATTAGAGCATTATATCATACAATGGGACAACACCACACAATACCGACTGACCAACCCAGCCACAAGCAGGCATACAGGAAGAGATATATAAATACCTGCCCAATATGCCAAGGCCATCAAAAGATCAAAAATAGTTGCTTTATCCAATGAAAATCATACTTTTTCTTTCTGTTGATGAAAAACATATAGATAAAGAAAGGAAATCTAATTGACCCCACATTTTTATGAATACAAAAGACAACATTACCTTCAAAAGCAAATTCATAATTGTGTCACATGCTAAGAAGGTGCAGTTACTATCTTCAACTATATAGTGACTTGGCCCAATCACTTTTACAAGGCATTAAACAACCTAAAATAGCATCCAGATAAAAATCAATAAAATGCCTTTTCACCTGTCCATATAAAAGGAAAGTACGGCAATTTGTTATAAGAAGAATTTGACAAATTTCCACGTGATGATGTGTGCTTAGGTAGCATTTTGGTGTGATATTAACACATACACAAGTGATAAAAGGGGTTGGTTGCTTAATCACAAAGAAAATGGATAAATATAGAACAGTCTTAGAACAAAATAAGATGAGAGAAACAAGGATAAGAAATAATGAAACCACATATGAAGGTGTAAATATTTGGGTAAGATTTGGATAACAAACAAAAATAAGGATATTATGTAACTTTCCTAGTCAATATTAATTAAGTACCTTCACTTCCAGCTATAGTTGATGTCAATTTGATTATCCTCTCTACCAATGAAAAGGCAATAGCTACATTCCGCTGCTTTAAAAGAATGGTTTTGGTAGCTGATGAAGTATTCTTGGAAGCTTCATATTTAAAATAGGCTAGCTCATTGAGCAAAACAACAACTTTAACCCTTGATGTCTCCAACACAAGCAACAAACACCTAACAAATAAAGATAACAAAACAATAACACAAAAAACCAACAAAAACTTTAATTATGGAAGAAAAATTTACATGTATACGTTACTTGTCAGCAGGCATAGGGTCTTGTAAGTTGGGAAAATTCTTCTGACAAACCAACCAGCTTTCCCCCATTATGGACACCACAGATTCAGCCAAAATAAAGGGATGAAGCTTTTCAGAAGGTGTTATGATTGAAAGGAAAAAGTTAAATATTGATAAGCTTCTTCCTAATCTAAAGTTGTGTATTATATACCAGTCCTACAAAACATCATATAATCCCCGCGCAAAGTGCATTTTGTTGTCTATGCAAGAGCACAGAGATAGCTTTTACTTTGTAAAGGAAGGTGCAAAACAATAAACTAGTTGCGGTTAAATTTGAACACAGGAAAAATTGACTTAGCTTTCTCAAACATCAAAATTATCAGTCTCATTAGATTAAAGTTCTAAAACAAAATTGAACCCCAAATCATTATAAGGATACAAATTCAAAGACACTGTTATATATGAACTACGAATCAAATGTTGATAGTGCCATTTTATCTACAATAACATATTATGCTTTATTAATGAGTTTATCACAAAATTCCTTGATTTTTTTCTTTCTTTGGGATTAAGCTGAGTGAGCCAGCATTTCCTAACAAAACTCACAAAGTGATTGAACTATGCTGCATTTCTTAACCAAATGATCAATCTGAATTTCCTAACCAAACAAGAAAATTAGGTAAAAAATTCCACAAATTGAATTAAGATATGGATAATCTAACACAAATACAAAACAGCATCGGCCTTTATGCTGTCTTTGATAACCTTGACAAAAGGTTTACACCAATGGCAAGTTATGAATGCCAAAATAAAGTATCATAGTTCTTTGAAAACAGGTAAAAGTCTAAAATATCACATCAAGGATTCAAAATCAGTAGCCCATAGTAACTCCTACATAATTCAAAAATTGAAGGAGAGAAATGAAAAAAAAAATTTTATTCATTTATGAAAGTATAAGTCAAAAATGAAAAGGAAATAATGGATTAGTTTCTTTCTTCTCATCAAATTGCCTTAAATACACAATCAAATCTCCTGCTATACACATTTATCAAATACATAAGGATCAGTTCACCAACAATCAATCTTAACAAGTACCTGGGGCAATGATCATGAGCACTGCAGACTTAACGCATATAGCAAAAGTGCCCATCTGGCATCTTCTTTTGATCAAGCATATCCTCTTCCTTTGTCTGCATTTCAAATGACAAAAGCAAGACACAATAACATGAGATTAAATTGCTAAACTAAAATTAAGGTAACTTTTCTTATAGATGCTAGCACTGCGACATGCTCAGAAGGTGACATGGTGGTATCCCACTGAAGCATCTAAAAATTCATGAACAAAAAGAATGAGGAAAGTTTTGGCTCCATAATGATTTAATAGTAATGAAGTCACCAAACCTTTTCATCCTTAATCTTTACAATCTCACTTCTAACAGTCTGATGTTTAGTTATCATGGCATTAGCAGAAAAGCACAAAAATTCTTTTAATATATTTGCCTGCAAAAATTATTTGTAATAAAATAGCCCATTCAAAGCTTTAAAAACCTTCAACACTTTTATGTCTTTTGTTAGATTAAATGACCCCCCAATAATGTGTCTTGAAGGCAATAGAAAACCATGAGAATGCAAGAAATAGAATTTCACCAATACATTCCATTAATTATTTGGCAACCTTTATGTGTTCAGACCCATATAGTTAAATTTTTGAGCATCCTTTGACTGAACATCCAACATAATGTATCTAGACTTAATATCTCTATAATTCTAGATAATCAACAACAAGCTACACAAGTCTGGATTCTGACATATAGACCAAGAGGGACCATCCTAAATTTATTCAATAATGAAATAGTACAACAGTCCATGGCAATCATTATTGTATAAGTCAAGATTGAAATGGATGGCACAGCATGGTAGCAATATGTTCATATAAGGTCTGTACCTAGTCCCAACTAGGCCTACATGCCCTAGAATGCAAAGACTTCCACAATCTAAAATTATACATGAGAAAACCTTATAAGCAATTCAAAGTGAATAGTTACATTATGCATAAACATGGAGAAAATTATAATCCTTTCACTTGATATTCAATATCTTTTCACTTCAAGTCAACATAAGACTTTTGTCTATCACTAGCTTCTTTAAATCTCTCCTTGATAATTTGCACCTTCTTTATATGTCTTTAACAATGTCTAGACCAATAATTATGTGCTCTAATAATTCAGTCCAATAAATAGGAGTTCTACATTTCCAGCAATACAAGGCCATATGGTGCTATCTCAATACTCTCTAATTACTGTTAGTGTAAGGAATTCCATTAAAGCCAAATATCTGTCCGAACTTCCTGAAAAATTCAAAGTACATCCTCTTATCATATCCTCAAGAATTTGGATAAGCCGTTTAGATTGCCTATCAATTTGCGAATGAAAAGCTATACTGTAATGAAACTGAGTTTCCATGCTTGTTGTAAACTTTGCCAGAATCTCGACGTAAACCTCAGATCTCCATCTGAAATTATTAACACCGAAATGCCATGTAGCATAACAATCTCATTTACATAAAGTTTTTCCACTTTATCCATAGATTAATCCATCTGAACTGGTATGAGCTGATTTAGTTAGCTTATCAACTATAACCCATACTACATCAAGCTTTTTCTGTGTAAGGGGCAATCCTATCACAAAATCCATGGTAATGTCTTCCCATTTCTATTGTAGAATTAGGATGGGATTTAAAAATCCTGAGGGCAACTAGTGTTCTACTTTCACTTGTTGACAAGTTAAACATTAGGAGATATACTCTACCACATCTTTCTTTATACCAAGCCACCAATAGCATTGTTTCAAATCTTGGTACATCTTATTCCCACTAGGGTGTAGAGTGAATACTGCATTATGAGTTTTATTCAATACTGTTCTTTTAAATTCCTCATCATCTGGAACATATAATCTATTATGGTAATACACCCACATCCTCGTTAACTTTATACTCAGACTAGATCCCTTCATGTGAAGACTTCTTAATCTGTTGCAACATTTCATCATGTTTCTAAGCATCAATCACTAATTTCCTCAAGCAAGGTTTAGCCATCAACTGAGCTATTAAAGCACCATCAGATGTAAATTTCCATCTACACTTATGTAATATCATAGTAGCCATCATCTTGCAACTTAAGGCATATGCTAAACATTAGCTTTGCTTATGCGATAATCCACTATACAATCATAATCTTTAAATAATTCTAACCATATTCTTTGTCTCAAGTTAAGTTCCTTTTGAGTGAGCAAATACTTGAGACTCTTGTGATCTATATAGATTCTGCATCTTTCCCCATACAAATAATGTTGCCAAATCTTTAAGGCAAATATTACGGTTGCTAACTCTAGATCATGGTTGGATAGTTTTACTCATGAAACTTTAACTATCTAGATGCATATGCCACTACTGTAGCACCCTAGTTCTCTTAACCTAATGATACCGATAATTTCAACTCCTTAATCATGCATTACTATTCTGTCAAATAGAAAATCATACTATAAGGATTATCTTATACCAAAGCATAACTCAACATATATATATATATAATTGCTGAAGTATAATATTACATTATATACAAGTACTATAACAACATTACATTTCTTCATATACAAAATAGTTGTACTTTTACTAGATTTCCAACATGACATAAAAGTCTCAAAATACAAAACGGAACCAAAAAGAAGACTATATGTATGTATGGATGTATGTATATATAAATATATATATATATATATTTATATGTATGTATAAATACATACACACACACACACACACACACACATATATATACATACATATATAGTGATGGTAGCGGGTTTAATCTCAAAGGGTTGGTGTGAGGGATCCTAATAGTTCTACGTTCTTCATTCCACCTAGGGATTGCATAATCCCTTATGGTTCTAGGTCTATACCCATTTTTGGGAGCTTGGTGGGGTATGTGTTGCTCTTCGATCCTAGGTGGTGGATCATTCATAGGTTGTTCAATTTCTGGGTTGTTCATATTGCCTTTTCTATTCCTATGGAATGTCCTCTCAATTTCAGGGTCTAATGGTAAGATGGGGTTGTCTCTCACCATAAACCACTATTCAACCAAAAAGAAAATAAGAAAAGAGATGAAGAAGAGAAGAAAACACACAAAAATCACTTTGAAAATCAAAGTAAACAAACAAACGCCAATGATTCCCCGACAACGGCGCCAAAAACTTGACTGGTGTCTAGCAAGTGTACTAGATCGGCTAGTAATATAGGGAAATAAAATTATGACCCAAAATATCGAACCCAAGGGAAACTTGTGCTTGTATGTGCTATTTCAATTTCAAAACCAATTTTGTGCGTAAAGAGAGAAGAGAAATCCCAAAGTTGTGATGATTTGAAAACAATAATATAAAACTAAATTAAAACAATTAAAAAACTAAAGTAAAGAAAAGATTTATTGAAAGCAAGTAAATTGAATGAGTTAAAAAAATCAATGATAAAAACAACTTTCACTGAAGGACTATCCACCTTAACCAATATTGCTATGACTTAATTAAAATAAAACATACAAGTAATTATGGAGAATTCAGTTTAATAAACCCAGATAACTTTATTCAAGATTATCATTCCAAGTATTAAACTCCCTTATTCAGAATAATTCAATACTTAGCATAAAATTCAGAATTAATCCCTAGATGTCTATTAAAACCTTTCTCAAGAGCTTTAATTTCCAACTATTCTTGATTACTCCTTTCTTAATCTCAATTTAATCAAATTAACACATAATCATAACTTATTTAGAATACAAACATGTATTAATTCAACTAAATTAACCCAAGAACATGACAGTCATTAATCAACTTAAACCAATTAATTAACCGATGCTTAATCACGTTAATAATTAACTTAAGATTGAATGAAAACAAGACTAAGTTTAAGAACCAAGAAATAGTCAAACTTGTATTAAATTGAAGAACAAATTCAAGTCATAACAATACAAGTCAAGGATTCAAGTATCCTTTAGCAAAGTTAAAGAAACTACTCACAAGACATAGTTAAAACTAAAAACAAAAGTTGAATAAAAACAACGAAAACAAAGACGTAAAAAAAAAAATAAGAAAGCAAAGCTTAATTCTAAGGCTTGATTCTAAGGATTGAACTCCAAGATTCCACCACCTCTTCTGTGTTTTAACTTGCTATTTATAGGCCAAAGAAGATCTAAATTACTTCCTAAACTCTTAGAATTGAATTGGAAGTAATCTAGCTGCTCAAAACAGGAAAGTCTGCCAAAACAGGAAACTCGACAAAACTTCGCAAATAAGAGTTCTGGAATCACGTGGCCATGGGTTCATCAGTGCCTTTCCTACACGTGGGCACGGTTTCATTTTCTCCTCCTCCACACGTGGCCACGTGTGGTCCTTCACTAGGAATCCACGTGGTTACGTGGTCTTTGCATTTCTTCTCCCTTTCTCATCACATGGCCACGACATCCTCAAAATCATTCCTACACGTGACCACGTCTCAAACTCTTCCTTGCCTTCACGTGGTCACATGTCAAGGCTCTGGACTGTTCCTTCGTTTTCTCGACCAAATTTCTCATAATTGCACTTTTGGCCTTGAACTTTGTACTTTTACACTTTAAGCCCTTTTTTTTATCAATTTGACCCTAAAAATCATACAAAACACATAATTAACCTTAAAAACATAAACATTAACAAAATAACTCTAATTTAACCTAAATAAAACCAAAATAACTAAATAACACAACTAAAAACACATTAAAAACTATATATAATTCACACTTATCAAATACCCCACACTTAAACCTTGCTTGCCCTCAAGCAAATTAGAACAAACCCTCCTTCAAAACTTTTAAACTTGTATCAAGATATGCAATTTCATAACCAAACTTAGCATTTTAACACAAGCACTTTATATAACCTCTAAATAAATCAATCTTCAAACAGGACAATATGAGATAGTTTCCTTCTGTGTGTGAAAGACCAAATCATTTTGAGTATTTTCCAAATCCAAAACACCAATGCAAATTCATAATCAAGTTTAGAATGAATGTACACATAAGTATACACATGGTTTCATGCTTGAAACTCTAGAAACACCATAGGCCTCTCCTTTAGCATTGGAACCCGAAGGTCATCTCCACTAAACAACTCAAAACAAACTTAAAATCAGATTAGGTCTTACAAAGGTTGTAATGGGGGCTAAGGGTATGGGTTATCAAAGAATGGATAAAAGATCAACAATAAGATTAGCCACTCTAAGATAAAATAAACTAACTTTTCATCCATTAACTTAAACAAAAACTTAGCCAAACTTCTCAACTTTCACAATTCAAAGCTCTTATAAGAGAGAAATAATAATTAAACTCTCTTTCACTCATAATTTATACCCTTTTTCCAAGAAGTCATATTTTATTTTTCCTTGTAACTACCCCACACTTAAGATTTTTGCCATACTTGCTAGCTTTATTTTTTTCTCTTTCTTTCATTTTTTTAGCTTTGAAGCTGGCAATACAATAATATAACATGGATAATAACAAGATAATAATTCACTATTTCTTTGACTTCAACACATCTTATCACACTATCAAGATACCCAATTCCTATTAATTCATCCTATCCTAGAGTGGCCAATTCTAAAAGGGAAGTTAAAAGCTTTTTAAGTTATATGGCAACATAACTAAGTGTAAAAAAATAAATATGGCACGCATTAAGCATACCTCATTAAGCTCCAAATGGCTAACAAAGGATAAATATGCATATAAGGTAAGAAAATGAGTTAAGATATGGCTCAACAAGGAAAACATTGCCTAGATCACTTTCCAAATTGTTTTGAGTTGCTCTTATGCTTTGAAGGGTGATGAGGAAGGTTCTAGTGTTCTAAAATTCATCACTTAACTATGTCAATGCATTATTTTTCTCAAGTTTAAAAACTAGTCTTAAGTGCTCAAAAATATGGAAACTAACAAATATTTATCAAGCTAAAAATTAACCTATCTAAAGATTTATAAACAACATAAATGTTCTCTTACTAAGCAAAGGTTTAAACATGCATATTCCATATCCAAGTTCAAATTGTTCCAAGTCTTGAAGATAACTAGGGCAAACTAAGTTCTCATGCAAACTAAGTGAAAAAGTGAACTATATACATTTTAACAAGTTTTACAACCTTAAGCAACCAAACAAAACATAAACAAAAACAAACTAATGGAAAATAAAACACAAAAATACAACATAAAAACTTGATTCATGAAAAAGAAATGAAAGAGAGAAGACAAACTCCCTGAAAGGAGGCTACCCCCTCCTCAAAACATTGCTGTCCACAGCAACCAAAGATCTATTCAAATGGAGGTGGTGGTGGAGGAAAACGCTACCAAAAATGATTGATAAAATGCTCAACTCGTCTATTGCCTTCCATTACCGTATCCCTAAGCATATCCAATCTCCCTTGCATCTGATCAAGCCTCATTTGTTGAGCATCCAACCGACCACTCAATTGATTAAATGGTGCTTCCCATTCTGGTGTTGTGGGTTCATTTATGGGAGACGGGACTGTTGTGGCAACATGCTTTTCTTCTGGCTCATTTGGCTGCTCCTCTTGCTCTGCAATCCTAATATGATTCTCTCTCAAATACTCCTCTCGTGTTGCCCAATGTCCTCGGGGCTTAGGTATTAGAATCTTCATCCTTTTCAACATTCTATTATCAATGCAAGGCAAATCTCCTGGAAGTGGCTCGCCAATAACCTGATGATTAACTGCACCTGCCAAAACTATAGCTATCCATCCAATAGAGATATTATCAATGTTACCTGGCATTTTCTGTAAATCGTTAATTCGACTAGCTATGATGCCCGCTCCATTAATTGCAATGCCATCCATCATACATCTTAAAACCATTTCTTGAGAGACACTAATAGTACTGGCATTCTTCAAATTGTAATACATAGTTTTTGCCAAAAACCGATGAATTATTCTCAAAGCATGAGTTCTTAGAGCATGTACCTTGCCTTGTCCTCCTACCCAAGGCTCATTCAATTCAAGATCTTTAATTCTCTCCTAATTCTCCGCAGGTGAAGCATCTTTCAATTTCCAGGAAGCAGTTGGCACAAAACCTAAAATTTCAGAAAACTGAGTGAAAGTTAGAGAATAACCTTTCTTACCGAGTTTAAAGCCCACTGTTCCATCCGTAGCATCTCGCTTGAAATAACATTCAAAGGAATAAAGAAAATCTCTAGCCATATTCGGGTACACCTTTGGTTTCTTTTTTATGAATTCCCCCCAGCAAATATTTTGAATCAACGGTTCGATCTCATAATCCCACAAATTTCCTGCTGGGATATTGAGGAACAAATGGCTTAAGTAGGCTGGTTGGACATAGGTGCACTTGCTAAAGTAGTCAAACTTATTGATTTTTGCCCTGTCCACATATGACGGAATGCGTACACCGGATGAACTAGCGATATCAAGGTATTTAGTCCTTCGAGGTGCCACTGCAACAAAAAAAACACAATGTAAATATCAATTCTTAACCCAAAATAGATTGATTATGAGTGCATGAACATGTATAAAGTGAAATAATGCACAATTTGGATGAAAATGCTAAGTTAAAAGCATATGTGATTATCGGCAAAAGATATATGCAGAATATGAGCACAAAGAATGTGTGAATAAGATCATAAACAACTCTTTCACAAGGTATGTGCCATGCATCAATGCCAACAATAAACATGCCAATCAAAGAGTGGAAGTTAAAAGTTTTTATTTAAAGAAAAACTCATTGAGGCATTTTATCGAACACATTGTGAGCATAAGTTTGAGCATAAATTTAAGAAGCATAACAAAGAGTGTTCACTACCCAATTTCATACCAAGCATCTATTACATGCACATATTAATCATAAACATCCAAAGAAGCGAAAAGAATGAACATGCAAACAATATGTGAAGTGCAAATTAACCTAAAAACTAAGCTTTTATTGAAAAAATATGTACAAAACACAACCATTAATGCCAAACAAATGATAATTAAGGAGTAGAGGAAGTAAATACTTACTTGGAAATGAGAAATTCACCAAAAATGTAGCACAAGGTAGAGATAATGTGTGAGATCTAGAAAAAACCTAAAAATGAGGATGCAAATGTGGAGACCAAGGTGATGAATGATGGAAGAGAGAAGAAATTGAAAGAGGAAGCTAATGGAGATGATGAGTGTTGGTAGGTGGTGAAAATCTGTGGGCACGGGTGAAAATTGGTTTTGGTGAGGCATAGGCACGGGAAAGAACAAAAGAAATGAGAATGAAGCAAAAATAAAATCGTGAAGTGTGTATATAAGCAGCAAGATGAGGCATGGCCACGTGCGGTTCTGTGAAGAACCACGCGTGGTCACATGTGAGTTTCTCTTTGAGTGGGGCGTGGCCACGTGTGGTCTTATACAAAGAATCCACGTGGTCATGTGAATGAAAACAATGGATCCAGAGCTTCTAGGTGTGGCCACGTGATTTCTTGTATAAGAACACACGTGGTTACGTGTTTCAATTGATTTTCTTCCCTCTTCCAACCCGTGGCCACATGAGGTTCAATGAAGAACTTCACATGGTCACGTGTAGGTATATTTCCTGCCTTTTTCCTTCGTTTTTTGAAACACAAATACATGAAACTCTTCTTTCCATGCAAGTTTTCCATTTCAATCTTTTTAACACACCAAATCTTTTCTAGGAAAAACATGTCTTCATTTTAAAAACCTTAATTTACTCAATCTTTTCATGAATCAAAACACATAAACACACAAACATGCAAAAAACACAAATTTTTACTGAAAATATAAAAGAGATAGAAAGCTGGAGTTCTGAGTTTTTGGAGTCTCCAGCTAGACTCTCCAAACTGTTTTTTTAAGTATCTTTAAGAACCATGGTTACTTCAGCAACCTCTTGTTGTTCGATTTGGTATGGTTTAAGTCGATGACCATTGACTGTAAATTCACGTCCATCTTTTAGGCTTTTAATCGTCACTACACCAAGATTACTGCTTGTCATCACTTGATATGGTCCAAGCCACTTTGATTTCAGCTTTCCTGGAAACAAACGAAGACGACTATTATAATGTAGCACTAACATTCCCGGAACAAAATCTTTTACCCTTAAATGCTTGTCATGCCATCGTTTTGTCTTTTCTTTGTAAAGTACAGCATTGTTATATGACCCTTGTCGAATTTCATCAAGTTCATTGAGCTGTAATTTTCTTCTTTCACCTGCATTACTCAAATCAAAGTTAAGAAATTTTGTAGCCCAATATGCTTTATGTTCTAATTTGACTGGAAGGTGACATGCTTTCCCAAAAATAAGTCTAAAGGGAGACATACCTATAGGGGTTTTAAATGCAGTTCGATAAGGCCATAAAGCCTCATCTAACCTAAGAGACCAATCTTTTCTAGAGTTATTTACTGTTTTCTCCAAAATTGATTTCAACTCCCTATTAGATACTTCCACTTGGCCATTGGCATTAGGTTGGTATGGGGTTGTGATTTTGTGCTTGACACCAAATTTCTTGAGTAAGGTCTTAAATTGATGGTTGACAAAGTGTTTGCCTCCATCACTTATAATAGCTCTAGGTGCTCCGAATCTAGTGAAGATATTCTTTCTAATGAATTCCAGCACAATTTTTGCATCACATGTTCTAGTAGCTATTGCCTCTACCCATTTACTCACATAATCCACAACTACCAATATATGCTCAAACCCAAATGAATTTGGAAAAGGACCCATAAAATCAATGCTCCAAACATCAAATATTTCTACTTCTAGCACATTGTTCATAGGCATGTCATCTCTCTTGGATATGTTTCCTACTCTTTGACATTTATCACAAGTGGCTATGAAAGATTTTACATCCTCAAATAAAGTAGGCCAAAAAAAACCTGATTGGAGTATCTTTTGAACTGTTCTATTTGGTCCATGATGACCTCCAACTTCACCCCCATGGCATTGGTGTATGATAGCTCTTTGTTCTGATTCCGGTACACACCTTCTCAATACTTGATCCGGACATGTCTTGACAAGGTATAGATCATCCCAAAGGTAATGCTTGGCATCCGCTATGAGCTTTTTCTTCTATTGCCAAGTAAATTCCTTAGGGAGATAGCCACCTGCAAGAAAATTGGCTATATTAGCGTACCATGGAACTGAATTTTCATAAGTAAAACAAGCACAAATATGTTCATCAGGAAATAAATCAGGAATTTCTCCCTTTTCGATGTTAGCATGATCCAATCTAGACAGATGGTCAGCTATAAAATTTTCTGCTCCTTTCTTATCCTTGATATCGATATCAAATTCTTGAAGTAGTAACACCCATCGGATAAGTCTTGGTTTGGAATCCTTCTTGGCAAAATGGTGTCTCAATGCAGCGTGATCCGACCAAACTATGATTTTAGATCCTAAAAGGTAAGATTGGAATTTCTCAAATGAAAAGACTATTGCCAAGAGTTCCTTCTCCTTAGTGGTGTAATTTACTTAGGCTCCAGTAAGTGTGTGGCTCGTATAGTAAATGGTGTAGAAAATCTTCTCCTTTCACTGTCCTAAAACTGATCCAACTGCGTAATCACTTGCATCACATATAATTTCGAACGGTAAGCTCCAACGGGTGATGCAATGATCAGTGCACTAACTAATTTTTGCTTCAATAGGTTAAAAGCCTGCAAACACTCAGCATCAAAGTTAAATGCAACATCTTTAATCAATAAATTAGAGAGTGGCTTGGCAATTTTAGAGAAATCCTTAATAAATCGACGATAAAACCCAGCATGACCAAGGAAACTCCTAATGCCTCTTACACTAGTTGGTGGAGGTAATTTTTCTATCACATCAATTTTTGCTCTATCCACTTCAATGACTTTTTCAGAAATTTTATGCCCTAAGACAATGCCTTCTCTAACCATGAAATGACATTTTTCCCAATTTAGCACAAGATTAGTTTCTTGACATCTTTTTAAAACCATTGCTAGATTATGCAAACAAGAATCAAAACCATGCCCATAAATGGTGAAATCATCCATAAAAACTTCCATAAATTTTTCAATAAAATCATGAAATATGGCCATCATGCATCGTTGAAATGTGGCAGGTACATTACAAAGACCAAAAGGCATTCTCCTATATGCAAATGTTCCATATGGACATGTGAATGTGGTCTTTTCTTGATCTTTCGGGGCTATAGGTATTTGCATATACCTCGAATATCCATCTAGGAAATAATAAAATTTATTTCCTGCCAACCTTTCTAGCATTTGATCAATAAAGGGCAATGGAAAATGGTCTTTTCTAGTGGCATTATTTAACCTTCTATAATCAATGCATACTCTCCATCCCGTTACTGTGCGTGTAGGAATTAATTCATTATTTTTATTTACTACTACAGTCATTCCCCTCTTTTTAGGCACACATTGAACAAGACTAACCCAATTACTATCGGAGATAGGATAGATAATACCTGCATCAAGTAGCTTCAATACCTCATTTTTCACTACCTCTTGCATAGTTAGGTTGAGCCTTCGTTGAGGTTGCACTACTGGCTTAAAATTGTCTTCCATGGGTATGCGATGTGTACAATAGCTTAGGCTAATTCCTTTTAAATCGGATGTTGCCCAACCAATTTCTCCTTTGTGCTTTTTGAGGACTTCAATGAGCCTTTCTTCTTCCAAATCTGTCAATAAAGATGAAATGATTATCGGGTTAGCATTATTACTCAAAAATACATATTTTAAATGTGATGGAAGTGTTTTAAGTTCATAATCCCCCTTAAGAGGGGATGGTTCATCCTCTTTTTCCTCATCCTCACTGTGCTCTTATTCTAGAATTTGTATCAACTTTTTCTCCTTTGTATCCAACTCTTCCTCTTTCCTTGGATGCATTAAACAATTTTGGAGCTCGTCTTTGAGAATGACTTCCTCTTGCTTTGTGTTGGCACATTCTTGAATCTCATCAACAAAACAAATGGATTCTTCAAAATCATACGAGGGGTGTTTTAAAATTTTATTAACATTAAAAATCATCTTCTCCTCGTTAAATCTTAAAGTAACCGTTTGTCCATGAACATCAATTAAAGCTCTTGCTGTGTTCAAGAATGGCCTCCCCATAATTAACGGCACTTTTCTATCCTCTTCCATGTCCATTACCACAAAGTCAACTGGAAATATAAAATTCCCTACTTTAACCAACAAGTCTTCAATGATTCCCTTTGGCCTTTTCACCGATCTATCCGCCAATTGAAGCATCATTCAGGTTTCCTTAAGATCACCTAAATTCAATTTCCTGCAAATTGAATAAGGCATTAGATTAATACTAGCACCAAATCACATAAAGCATTTCTAACAAAATTTCCACCTAGTTCACAAGGCAATGTAAAACTACCTGGATCTTCTAATTTTTCAGGAATTTTGTTGGTTAAAATGGCACTACAATTATCGGATAATTGAATTATTCCTATGCCTTCTAGCTTTTTCTTATTAGTGTACAATTCTTTCATAAATTTAGCATATTTAGGCATGTGTAATAAAGCTTCAGCAAATGGTAAATTTATATGTAGCTTCTTAAACATGTTTAAAAATCGACTCAATTGCTCATTTTGTTTTTCTTTTCTAGCTAGAACAAGAAAAGGTAATTGAGACTCATCAAGAACAGTAGAGACAAGCTTTTCTTTACCTTTACCCTTCCCAACCGTAGGAGGCATTTTTTCATTATTTTCAGAACTAGAAACACTTACCTCCGTTGTCGGTTCCACCTTTTTAGAAGAATTATTACCAAGTTCAGTCTTTTCTAACTCTTTTCCACTTCTTAAGGTGATTGCTTTGGCTTCCTCCTTCGGATTTAGGTCAAAATTGGATGGAAATGTCCCTTGAGCACGGTTTGATAAAGAACTAGCAAGTTGCCCCATTTGGTTTTCTAAGTTCCTAATGGATGCCTCTTGGTTTCTCATCCAAATATCTTGCGATTTCCACCTAACATCTTGACTAGCTAAAATTGAGTTTTGGGATGCCATGAAATTTGCAATCATTTCCTCAATATTAGATTTCTTTTCTTGAGGTGGGGGAGGTTGAGGTTTTTGAAAATCGGGTGGTTGGTGGTATGCTTGTGATGGGTACTGGTTTTGATAATATTGTGGAGCTTGGTTTTGGTATGGAAGTTGGTTGTTGGAAGTTTGGTTGTGGTTAAATTGGGGTCTAGGATTGGGGTTAGAAGAAGAACCTTGATTACCTTCCCTCCATGAAAAATTTGGATGGCTTCTCCATCCTGCATTGTAAGTGTTGCTATAGGGATTCAAGGCATTCACTTCTTCCACCATATTTCTAGCATTCTTCATTCCCAAAGGTCCTGGAATTCCTGCATAAGATTCAACTTCATTAGACAACATAGAGACATTTTTAGCTTTAAGCTCATTTATTTCTTTTAAATGTCTTTTTTGCATTAATTCCATTTGAGCTTTTAACATAGCTATTTCATCAACATTATGAACTCCCTGTTTCTTTTGAGTTGCTCTAGAGCTTGCCCATTGAGCATCATTAGTGGCCATCTCATCAAGGAGTAAGAATGCATCCTCGGGAACTTGATTCATAAAACTCCCATTTGAGGCTGAATCTAGCAAAGATCTTGTTAATGGATGAGCACCTGTATAAAAAATATGCATCAGTTGAAAAACAGGAACTTCATGATGAGGACAACTTTTCAAAAGTCTCCTAAATCTTTCCCATGCATCATGGAATGGCTCCTCATAATATTGTTGAAAATCACTAATTTGTTTCCTAATGAGGGCAGTCTTGGTGGGTGGAAAAAACTTGCAAAGAAATTTTTCTTGCATTTGTTGCCAATAATGGATGGATTGATTTGGTAGCATTTGTAGCCAATCCCTAGCTTTTCCTATTAGAGTGAATGGGAAGAGTTTCAACCTAATTGCATCAGTCGATACATTAGGAATTTGCACAGTGTCACTCACTTCTAAGAACATATCCAAATGTTGTGCAGGATCCTCTATATCCAAACTTGAAAATTGGTTTCTTTGTACCATAGTGATGGTAGCGGGTTTAATCTCAAAGGGTTGGTGGTGAGGGATCCTAATAGTTCTATGTTCTTCATTCCACCTAGGGATAGCATAATCCCTTATGGTTCTAGGTCTATACCCATTTCCGGGAGCTTGGTGGGGTATGTGTTGCTCTTCGATCCTAGGTGGTGGATCATCCATAGGTTGTTCAATTTCTGGGTCGTTCATATTGCCTCTTCTATTCCTATGGAATGTCCTCTCAATTTTAGGGACTCATGGTAAGATGGGGTTGTCTCTCACCATAAACCACTAATCAACCAAAAAGAAAATAAGAAAAGACATGAAGAAGAGAAGAAAACACACAAAAAACACTTTAAAATCAAAGTAAACAAACAAACGCCAATGATTCCCCGACTGATGGAATTTGACATGGTATGATAATCATGATAGCACAGCGGAAAGACAAAAATTTTATCATGCATACCACGCAATCCATAAACTAGAATCGAAAACATGCAATTTTAGAGTTTTGAAACTTACAACTTTAGATGCACTTCAAGACTTGATTTTGATGATGACCAGCAACTAAGATGAATTTATTTACCTTAGATCTTCACCACCAATGCCAAAGGAACAGCCTTTATGCCACTCCTCTCTATGTTCACACACACTTGCAAAGATAGCTTAAAATCAAGAGTGCTAGCTCTATATTTGTGTATTAGGCAATGGAATTGTTTGAAAGACACAAGAACTCTTCTTGTTCTTTCTTCTTTTCTTTCTATCTTAGTCACCTTCCATGAGAGAATTAAGAGCCAAAGGAATCTCTACCAATCCCACTAATAGTCTCATGGCTAAAAGAGAGAAGAAGAATAAAAGTGGCACCCACCATTATTCCTTTAATTCATTTAATATATATCACTTACTTTAGTCATGTGTGAGTGCCTTAAATTAGGTAGCAATTTCAGCCACTAACACTTAATAATTAAGAGATATATATTTTAATTTAAATTCTATTAGAATTTAAATTCAAATGGCATCATTTAGCTAATCAAAACAAACTTACTTAACTAAGGTAATTAGTTGCCAAATTTAACTAGGATTCCTAGTTTAAACTTTGGTTACTTTAATTCCCTCTCAAGTATTATATTTTGATTAAATATAATTTAGGATTTAATACTCAATTAACTTAATTATACATAGATAATTAATCAATTGAAATTAAACCTAACACATGCCAGTAAATTTCTTTCGTGACCAATTGTTAACAGTAAAAATCTGTTCACCCATTGCATGCATTAATTTGACTTTAAATAAAAGTCTAAATTAATTTCCAATACAATTTTAAGCCCAGTGCTTTATGTGCGATCCTATAGGTCCATTTAATGTTGGCAATGAATTAATAAATTAATTCAAAGGCTATATATATTCTCTAGCAAGATATTATAGCATTCCAAATTAAATGAAAATGCATATGGCATTTGGTGACCTAATGCAATTTCGCATAGTCCCTTACCCATAAATATCAGAATTAATATAAGGCATGGAACTAGTCATCCTTATATACATTAATTCATTTCTTGATATTCCAGTGACACTGAACTCTCAGATAAATAATGATTACTCATTATTTCATCTCGGTATGGCCATACACTTCTCAATTCACTGATCAAGTGGCCGGTGATATTTTTCTCTCTTATCGAGAGGGGTAATCCCTTCACTTCTCTCATGCTCTCTAACATGAATCAGTGCATACCCAATCATACCCGTACTTGTCACTCTGTTATGAGCACGTTAGGTGTATGTCAAAGTACACAGTAATTCATAAAGAGTTTCATAGAGATTTCAGGTCTAAGAACTCCGATACAAAACTTGCATATGAGAAACACTTATGACTTGTACCATGTAGTGTTCTCATGAGCGGATCGAATCCAGATACCATGTTCTTTAACATGTATCTATGATCTCTGATTGACACTCTTGTCCTAATGATTCGTAAGACAGAACTCATAAGATCAGAGAGAGCATACTAGTCTTAATTCATTTGTTATTCCCATAACAATGACTGACTAGGGATATTTAGAATGATGTCTCATTTGTTTCAAGGTCTTACAATCCATGTGCCTCACACATGATAACTTAAACCGAAACGACATTCTTGGATAGTTTTATCAATTGATATGCACAGGAATACAAAAGATAAAACTAATGCCTCATTCTATTAATTTCAAGTGTTTCGTTACAATGCATTGGGGCTAGGGCTTACACTAACAATCTCCCACTAGCACTAGTCCCAATTGGGCATAGCCCTAAGACCGAACGCTCTCAAATGAGCCTCGTGCAGATTTGGACGTAACTGTTTCGTCAAAGGATCTGCTACATTGTCTTCACTTGATATCTTGCTAACCTCGACGTCCCCACGATCAATGATTTCTCTGATCAAGTGGTACCTTCTGAGTATGTGTTTGGATTTCTGGTGTGACCGGGGCTCCTTGGCCTGTGCAATGGCCCCGTTATTGTCACAGAAAATTTCTAATGGATCTAGGACGCTTGGGACCACTCCTAATCCATTAATGAAATTTTTAATCCAAACAGCCTCTATTGCAGCCTCACTTGCTGCAATATACTCAGATTCTGTAGTTGAGTCGGCAACGGTTTCTTGCTTCGAGCTTCTCCAGCTGACAGCACCACCGTTCAAAACAAAAACAAACCCAGATTGCGATCTAGAATCCTGAGTGCTGGTCTGAAAAGCAGCATCGGCATAACCTTGTATGATGAGCTCTTCTTGACCACCATACACCAAGAAGTGATCCTTAGTCCTTCGCAGGTACTTCAGGATCCCTTTTACAGCAGACCAGTGCTTCTCACCAGGGTCTTGCTGAAACCTACTGGTTATACTCAGTGCATGAGCAACATCCAACCTAGTACATAACATAGCGTACATGATAGATCCAATAGCAGATGCATATGGGATTCTACTCATGTTGTCCCTTTCCTCTTTGGTTTTAGGGCACTGTTCTTTAGTCAAAGGAACTCCCAAAGCCAAAGGTATGTATCCTTTCTTTGAGTCTCCCATACTAAAACGCTTTAGTACTTTGTCTATGTACTTTTCTTGACTTAGTCCCAAAAGCCGATTCGATCTATCTCTATAGATTCGAATACCAAGTATTGTCTCGGCTTCACCTAAGTCTTTCATTGAGAAACATTTTCCCAACCATTGCTTAACCTTTTGCAATGTTGGAATGTCATTTCCAATGAGAAGGATGTCGTCCACATATAGGACTAGAAACACTACTATGCTCCCACTAACCTTCTTGTACACACAAGGCTCTTCTTCGTTCTTGATGAAGTCAAAATCTTTGACTGCTTCATCAAAACGAAGATTCCAACTTCGGGATGCTTGCTTTAATCCATAAATGGATTTTTGAAGCTTGCAAACCTTCTTAGGATGCTTGGGATTGACAAAACCTTCAGGCTGTGTCATATACACATCCTCAAGTAAATTTCCGTTGAGGAAAGCAGTTTTGACATCCATTTGCCATATCTCATAATCATGATATGCAGCTATGGCAAGCAAGATCCATGGACTTGAGCATGACTACAGGCGAAAAAGGTCTCGTCATAGTCTATACCATGAGTTTGTCGAAAACCTTTTGCTACTAGTCTACCTTTGTAGGTCTTATCAGCTTTTAGTTTGAATAACCACTTGCATTCAATTACCTTAGCACCTTCCGGTGGATCAACCAAGGTCCAAACCTGGTTATCGTACATTGATTGCATCTCGGATTTCATGGCTTCAAGCCAATTATCCGAGTTTGGGCTTTCAATAGCTTCTCGGTAGGTAGTAGGATCCTCACGATCTACTAACTCAATAGTGTCACTGTCAGTGATTAGAAATCCATATCTCTCAATCTCCTGACGTACCCTACCAGACCTTCTAGGTACTTGTGTAATGGGTTCTTGTTCCACAACTGGTTGTGAACTTGATCCCATTTCCAACTCATCCTCTATAGGAGCTTGTGGCATTTGAATTTCTCCAAGTTCTACTTTACTCCCACTGTCTTTCTTGAGAAGGAACTCCTTTTCCAAGGAAAACAGCCTTGCGAGCAACAAATACTTTGTTCTCGGCTTTTGAGTAAAAGTAGTATCCCTTTGTTTCTTTGGGATAACCCACAAACAAGCAGACAGTCGATTTGGACTCTAGTTTGTCAGATGTTAATTTCTTAACATGTGCTTCACAGCCCCAAATCTTGAGAAAAGACATATTGGGTTCTTTCCCAGTCCATACCTCGTATGGTGTCTTCTCAACTGCTTTAGTTGGAGTACGGTTCAATAGAAACGCAGCAGTTTCTAATGCATAACCCCAAAAAGAGATAGGAAGATTAGCTTGACTCATCATAGATCGAACCATGTCCAACAGAGTTCGATTTCTCCTTTCGAACACACCATTCCATTGAGGTGTTCTAGGAGGAGTGAGCTGTGAAATAATTCCACACTCTTTTAGATGATCATCAAACTCTTGGCTTAAGTATTCGCCACCTCGATCTGATCGAATGGCTTTTATACTTTTGCCAAGTTGGTTTTCTACTTTGTTCTTAAACTCTTTGAATTTCTCAAAAGTTTCAGACTTGTACTTCATCAGATAGACATAGCCATATCTACTGAAGTCATCTGTGAATGTCACGAAGTAGCTAAAATCACCTCTAGCATGTGTACTTAAAGGTCCACATACATCGGAATGTATTAGTTCCAATAAGCCATTAGTCCTCTCGCCATTTTTATTAAAAGGACTCTTTGTCATTTTTCCATGCAAACATGGCTCGCATGTATCATAAGACTCTAAGTCGAATGACCCAAGCACTCCAGTTTTGTGGAGTCTTGAAATGCGTTTTTCGTTTGCATATCCTAAACAACAATGCCAGAAGTAAGTAGGGTTTAATTCGTTTGATTTAACCCTCTTTGTATTAATGTTGTATATAGACTCTTTGTTTTGTAAATCAAGGATATAAAGGCCATTTTGCAACATGGCATTGCCATAAGAAATGCCTTCATGACGAATATGAGCATTGCCCTTTTTAATAACAAAATCAAATTCATCATTATCCAAACATGAAACTGAAATAATGTTTCTGCTCATAGCAGGCACATAATAACAATTATTCAAAACAATACAAAGTCCGGAAGGTAAAGTGAGGTGATAGTCGCCTATCTCCATGGCAGCAACTCGTGCTCCATTCCCCACACGGAGGTCCACTTCATTCTTCCCAAGTAACCGCCTATTTCTTAACCCCTGCACATTTGAACAAATGTGAGAACCACAACCGGTATCCAATACCCAAGTGGTAGAAATAGAAAGGTTAATTTCAACAACAAAAATACCAGAACTGGACGCCTTGGCTCCATTCTTCTTTTGTTCTTCCTTGAAGAGAGCGCAATTCTTCCTCCAATGCCCTATCTTGTTGCAATGGAAGCAAGTGCTCTCACTCTCTTTGAGCTTTGGTGCCTTGGGCTTGGATTGGGCTTGAGGTGCACTCCCAACTGTCTTGGGTTTTCCCTTTCCTTTTCCCTTTCCCTTAGTAGGTCCCTTCTTAATTCCCTTTTGAACCATTAGCACGGGATTGGTCTTTCGAATGTTCTCCTCAGCATTCTTAAGCATCCCATGAAGCTCAGTAACTGACTTGTTCATTGCATGCATGTTATAATTCATCACAAATGGATCATAAGCAGCAGACAATGATCCTAAGATCAAGTCAGTGGCCAATTCCTTTGGCACTAGTACCTCAAGCTTCTCAAGAGTATCAAGATACCCTTTCATCTTGAGTACATGGGTACTAACAGAAGTACCCTCAGCCATCTTGTAAGAAATTAAAGCCTTTGTTGTCACGAACCTCTCGTGACGAGCTTGTTCTTGGAACATCTCCTTGAGGTGCACCATGATCGCATAGGCCTCTTGGTCCATAAATTGCTTTTGCAATTCAGGCACCATAGTGGCTAGCATCAAACAGGTCACATCATTAGAGTCACTCTTCTTGGTCTCAAAAGTTTCCTTTTGAACCGCAGAGGCGTTCCTTCCTGGTTCTTCAGGCAAGGGTGCATCCAAAACATACGACTTCTTCTCTTGCTTAAGAACTATTCTTAAGTTTCGAGACCAGTCTATGAAATTGGTGCCATTTAATTTGTCCTTTTCAAGGACCGATCGCAATGAGAAATTGTTATTTGAAGATGCCATTTTCAATCTACAATAAAATTTAGCAAGATTAAATGAGGTCTTATTAATGATCCCACAAACCGAATTAATATCCCCATAAATAATTCGTGTTAGTGATTTAATGTGGGCCAAGATCCACTTTTCACAACAACTTATTAGTCAAGCTGAGCCTGTACACCTAATAAGTTAAGTTACTTAGGTAGGAAAAACTCCAATCATGTCTCGTACATGACTCTTGGATCAAATGGGCTAACATCAAACAATGTTATAGCACAAACCCATTTATAAGTTGCCTAGGTCCGAGCATCCCATTCCATGTTAAGTCCAACCTACATTCACAACCCATGCCTCACAAAGATAATCGGGCGCATCTAGGACTCCTAGTCTACGTGACCGATGATCGATGCCTTGACATGTTTCGAATTAGGAAGGCAACTTTGTGACTTACTATTTTTAGGGATTCATTTTATTACGGCTTACATGGCATACGATTTGTCATCCATACATAGCATGCATATATATATAATTGCATAAAGTAAAGCGTGACAAACATGGGCCCAAAAACCTACAACTAAGATTCTATACTATTACATAAGAATCTTCGAGTTGGGCTTCTCCACTTCGGTGGGCTTCGTCTTGATTTACAAAGTCTTCAAATAAATTCTATTCTAAGAAATAAATGAAACTTTTACAATAAAATATAATGGCACGCAGGCCATATTTAATTACAAAAACCCAGGGCCCATGAATGCACCATGCATATCCATTCATCACACCAAACAAGCAAATAAATATACATAGCATTCATGGATCAGACAAAGTCCAATTTTAATCAATTTAGCCAAGCCCATTAATGGAAATTGTGTACTTGAACCTTTAAGAGAAGACCCCGTGATGGGCCTGGGCCGAAGCCCAATGGACTAAATCCTCTTATTGAATAAGTTCTCTTAAAAGCCCAAAACACAAACTAGTTAGATTTGTGCCATAAATCAACTCTAGTATAATTTCCAATTTTGCCATTTTTAATTTTATGTCATACAGCCCATAAACATTAAAAATACATATAATATGTACCAACATGAATTAAACATAAAATCATGAAGAACATATATATATAATACCCGGCATTCATGCAAAACAAACAAACAACAAAAACTAGTTGTTTAATGCTTATGTAATGCCATGAAATGCACAAACATTTAAATCAATTTTATGAGTCATTTAAAAAACTAAATAAGTCCATAAACATTGATTTAATATTCTGTACCATTTAAATCTAAATGTGTTTTTTACCATTTTAATCAAAACAAAGCAAACAATGTTGATTAAACATGTAACAAACACAAACTAGTCATTGTTTTAAGTGATTTTAAAATTAATCAATTAAATTGTCATGGACCAGAATTAAAACCAAATTTAAAATATGTCCAGACCTGATATTTAATCTTTAAAAATCACTTACAAACATGCCAAAATCAATTTTACATTTAATTTTGAAAACTAGTTGTTAAACTAGCAATTTACATGCCAACTAGCACCTAGTTTCATAATTAACATGTACCATCAGGTATAAATAATTAAATCCGACCATTACCAGCCCTAATAACATCTTAGGACAGTATATTAACATGTCATATTAATTATAATACCTATCTAATCAATTAAAATCGTTTTTACACCAAAACAATGCAAAAAACTCAAAACAGAAAATTTCAGATTTGCATGTTTTCAAAATAACGATTTTTAATTAATTTTTTCATGCATCTAAAGCACTAAAATAAGCATGTCTAGGCTCTGATACCACTGAAGGAATATGACATGGTATGATAATCATGATAGCACAGCGGAAAAACAAAAATTTTATCATGCATACCATACATATCCAAAACTAGGAACGAAAACATGCAATTTTAGAGTTTTGAAACTTACAACTTTAGATGCACTTCAAGACTTGATTTTGATGATGACCAGCAACTAAGATGAATTTATTTACCTTAGATCTTCACCACCAATGCCAAAGGAACAGCCTTTATGCCACTCCTCTCTATGTTCACACACACTTGCAAAGATAGCCTAAAATCAAGAGTGCTAGCTCTATATTTGTGTATTAGGCAATGGAATTGTTTGAAAAACACAAGAACTCATCTTGTTCTTTCTTCTTTGGTTTTCTATGTTAGTCACCTTCCATGAGAGAATTAAGAGCAAAAGGAATCTCTACCAATCCCACTAATAGTCTCATGGCTAAAAGAGAGAAGAAGAATAAAAGTGGCACCCACCATTATTCCTTTAATTCATTTAATATATATCACTTACTTTAGTCATGTGTGAGTGCCTTAAATTAGGTAGCAATTTCAGCCACTAACACTTAATAATTAAGAGATATATATTTTAATTTAAATTCTATTAGAATTTAAATTCAAATGACATCATTTAGCTAATCAAAACAAACTTACTTAACTAAGGTAATTAGTTGCCAAATTTAACTAGGATTCCTAGTTTAAACTTTGGTTACTTTAATTCCCTCTCAAGTATTATATTTTGATTAAATATAATTTAGGATTTAATACTCAATTAACTTAATTATACATAGATAATTAATCAATTGAAATTAAACCTAACACATGCCAGTAAATTTCTCTCGTGACCAATTGTTAACAGTAAAAATCTGTTCACCCATTGCATGCATTAATTTGACTTTAAATAAAAGTCTAAATTAATTTCCAATACAATTTTAAGCCCAGTGCTTTATGTGCGATCCTATAGGTCCATTTAATGTTGGCAATGAATTAATAAATTAATTCAAAGGCTATATATATTCTCTAGCAAGATATTATAGCATTCCAAATTAAATGAAAATGCATATGGCATTTGGTGACCTAATGCAATTTCGCATAGTCCCTTACCCATAAATATCAGAATTAATATAAGGCATGGAACTAGTCATCCTTATATACATTAATTCATTTCTTGATATTCCAGTGACACTGAACTCTCAGATAAATAATGATTACTCATTATTTCATCTCGGTATGGCCATACACTTCTCAGTTCACTGATCAAGTGGCCGGTGATATTTTTCTCTCTTATCGAGAGGGGTAATCCCTTCACTTCTCTCATGCTCTCTAACATGAATCAGTGCATACCCAATCATACCCGTACTTGTCACTCTGTTACGAGCACGTTAGGTGTATGTCAAAGTACACAGTAATTCATAAAGAGTTTCATAGAGATTTCAGGTCTAAGAACTCCGATACAAAACTTGCATATGAGAAACACTTATGACTTGTACCATGTAATGTTCTCATGAGCGGATCGAATCCAGATACCATGTTCTTTAACATGTATCTATGATCTCTGATTGACACTCTTGTCCTAATGATCCGTAAGACAGAACTCATAAGATCAGAGAGAGCATACTAGTCTTAATTCATTTGTTATTCCCATAACAATGACTGACTAGGGATATTTAGAATGATGTCTCATTTGTTTCAAGGTCTTACAATCCATGTGCCTCACACATGATAACTTAAACCGAAACGACATTCTTGGATAGTTTTATCAATTGATATGCACAGGAATACAAAAGATAAAACTAATGCCTCATTTTATTAATTTCAAGTGTTTCGTTACAATGCATTGGGGCTAGGGCTTACACTAACAGTGGATAGATAGGCATGCCTATAGGGTTATAGTCGCAGCTGCTATAGTCTGACCCGTATGGGTCCACAATATTTCTCTAAATGAAACCACAGTTCTGACCCCGGTTAGGTCCATAGATTTAATACCTTTGGGTATTTATATGTTTGATACATTCGGATATCCACAGCACCCGTTATCCATACCCACAAGAATTTAAGCAGGCAGTTTATACAATGAATGACATGCATACATATTTTGAAATCGTTTATTATTATGATTAAATGATACAGTTATTACTTCCAATAATGTACTTAATATTATGTCTTAATGGAATGAATGCATTTTTATTTTGTATTATTATTGTATGCTTGGTGATAACCACTGTGAGTGGTTATCACCATGTTATTTTGTTCTTCACTAAGCTTTATAGCTTAGCACGGGTATTTATCCGTGTAGGTTCGCAGGTTAGACCCTTTCTTCAGGGACAAAGCTAACAATTTCAGAAGCCAACATCAGATTAGGAAGAATCATTTTAATGTATGAACTTCATTTTTGTATCTTTTTGAGTAGATCATGATGAATCTTGTCTTAGAGTAATATGATAATTAAGTTTTGTAATTAATAATCCAGCAGAATTTTAATGTAACGGACTTGATCTTTTATGACTTGTATAGTGTATATGTCTATATGCATCATTAACAGATGACTCACAAGTTATGATATATGATAGTAGATTAGATTAACATAACCCCATATATTATGGATCTTTTATGACTAAACTTTATAACTTAGCACGGGTGTTTATCTGTGTAGGTTAGCAGGTTAGACCCTTTCTTCAAGGACAAAGCCAATAACTTCAGAAGCCAACATCAGATTAGGAAGAATCATTTTAATGTATGAGCTTCGTTTTTGTATCTTTTTGAGTAGATCATGATGAATCTTGTCTTAGAGTAATATGATAATTAAGTTTTGTAATTAATAATCCAGCAGAATTTTAATGTAATGGACTTGATCTTTTATGACTTGTATAGTGTATATGTCTATATGCATCATTAACAGATGACTCACTGTTCAAACCCTAAATGCTGCTACGAAAATAAAGAGAAAACATGGAAGAAAGCTACTCATTTCATACTCTCTGTTCCGCTTTTTTAGAACAGAGTATAACAGAGTATTTATAGGAAAACAGTGACTATAACAAAACGAACTAAAACAGTGATTATCACGTGAGTATAACAAACAACTCACATGTGAAACTAACTGTAAAACTAAACTAATAAATAAATGTATCTAAACGATGCGTATAACAAAACTAAAACTAAACGATGCGTATAACAAAAAACTAACGATAAACTAATATTTCTTCAGCCCCTCCTCAAGTTGGAGAGTGGTAGAAATCGACCATTCCCAACTTGTGACAGAACTTGAGAAACAGAGGAGCATTCAACGCCTTTGTAAAGAGATCAGCAAGCTGCAAAGAAGAAGCCAAATAAGTTGTGGTGATGAAACCCGACTTTAGCTGCTCACGAACCACATGACAATCGATGTCAATGTGTTTAGTACGCTCATGGAAAACTGGGTTAGCAACAATATGAAGAGCTGCTTTATTATCACAGTGCAAGGAAATTGGAAGTGAAAGAGAAAGACCAAGATCACGAAACAAGTAACTAAGCCACTGAAGTTCACAAACAGTCATGGCCATGCTACGGTACTCAGCTTCAGCAGAGGATCGAGAAATGGTAGGTTGTTTTTTACTCTTCCAAGACACTAAAGAAGAACCAAGGAAAACACAAAACCCAGTAACTGAACGCCGTGTATCAGAACAAGCCCCCCAATCTGCATCACAGTAAGCATACAAAACAAGAGAATTATTTGCAGGGAAAAACAATCCTAAAGACGGACCATTCTTCAAATATTTCAGCAAATGAAGAGCACACTCCCAGTGAAGAGTTCGAGGAGCATGCACAAATTGGCTGAGTTGATGAACAGCGAAAGTAATGTCTGGCCTGGTGAAACCCAAATACAACAAGCGACCAATCAAGCGACGATATTGCTGTGCATCATCCAGAAGATTACCAGAAGCAGGAGTAGATGTGAGCTTAACACCTTTTTGAAGTAGAGTAAGAATTGGTTTGGCACCTAACAACCCGGCTTCTTGAAGCAAATCAAGCACATATTTTCGTTGGTGAACATATAAACCGTCCACAGAACGGGCAATCTCTAAGCCAAGAAAATACTTGGCAAAACCAAGATCTTTAATGGTGAAGACAACATCTAAAAACTGCTTAACCTTCAGAAGCTCTGTAGATGAATTACCAGTCAACAACAGATTATCCACATAAATAAGGACAGCTAGATAAACTCCATCATGCTGGTAAACAAACAAACAAGAATCAGCAAAAGACTGCTGAAAACCATAGGTACAAAGCTGCCTCGTAAGCTCAACATTCCATTGACGTGAAGCCTGTTTCAATCCATAAAGAGACTTCTTCAAGTAACAAACTTGAGAAGATTGAGCCTTGGAATAACCAGTAGGAGGTTGCATATATACCTCTTCATCCAAAGAACCATGCAAGAATGCGTTATTAATATCTAATTGGTGTAAAACCCAACCCTTAGCAGCGGTTAAAGCAAAAAAAACACGAACAGTTACAGCCTTGGCAACAGGAGAAAAACTATCTATAAAATCAAGACCCTCAATTTGATTGTAACCTTTCGCCACTAACCGTGCTTTATACCTGTCAACTGTTCCATCAGGTTTAGTTTTGAGTTTATAGACCCATTTAGATCCAATAGCCCGTTTCCCTGGTGGGAGAGCAGTAAGCTCCCACGTATTATTCTTTTCTAATGCTGCTAACTCATCTTGCATAGCTTGCTGCCAAAGGGGATTGTCCTTAGCTTCTGTATAAGAGGTTGGTTCTTTAAGTGTGGTCAAATTTGTCAAAAAACACATATAAGAAGATGAAAATTGAGGGGGTTGAACGAAAGGAAAGGTAGGTGGTGTATATGCAGTAGGCTTAAGAACTGTGGCAGCAACATGTTTATAACAACCATGAACAGAATTAGTATGAAAATCACGAAGCCAAGCTGGAGGTTTGGATAATCGTGTACTTCTCCTAGGTGCAACCAAACTAGGAGTTTCAGCAGGAGAAGCAGAAACTGTAATAGGTCCATGTTCATTGTCAGAGAAGCTTTCTTGAAGTAGAACAGAAACATCAGGTATAATGGTGTCTGACGTGGAATTACCATCAAGGGAAACTGGAACAATGGAAGTTGGTGGTGAATGTGAAGTACGTGAAAAAGGTTGCTTAAAAGGAAAAATGTCTTCATAGAAAACCAAGTCTCGTGAAACAAAACAAGACTTATTCTGCAAGTCATAAACTTTGCTGGCCTTCTATCCAGGAGATACACCAAGATAAACACCTTTTATAGTCCTCAAATCAAACTTGTCCTTGCTAGGTTTAGTATTAGCACAATAACAAAGACACCTAAAGACCTTTAAATGTGCATATACTGGCTCCTTTCCAAACAACATCTGATAAGGACTCTTCCAAGCTAAAACCGATGAAGGCAACAAATTAATCAAGGTAGTAGCATGTAAAACAACATGTCCCCAGAAAATTTTTGGCAAAGATGCTTGATGAAGCAAGGCTCTGGCCACTTGAATAAGATGGCGATGCTTACGTTCAACTACTCCATTCTGCTGTGGAGTATATGGACATTATTTTTGATGAAGAACACCATTTTCTTGTAACACCAGTTGACAACTACGTCCTATAAACTCCCCTCCATTATCAGAACGTAGAATTTTAAGAGCGATAGCAAACTGATTCTTCACCATTTTAATAAACCAAAACAAAAGCGATGATGTCTGGGATTTTGAGCCATCAAATATGTCCAAGTACATCTACTATAATCATCAACAAGAGTAAGAAAATATCGGGCTCTAGAAACTGAAGCATGTGCATAGGGTCCCCATACATCTACATGCACAATGTCAAATTTAGAAGTGCTCGAGAGAAACTGCTTGAAAATGGCAGTCTCGTTTGCTTTGCTACTGGACATACTTCACAGATATCTACAAATTTGGTATAATCTTTTATGTTGCCATTAAACATTGACAAATATTTCATTACAGTAGATGACGGATGACCCAGCCTTTTGTGCCAAATCTGTCCACTATTTACAATCATAGATGTATTATTTATATCACAGGCACTGTTACATGGTGTAAAAGAAGGGAAAGAAATTGTTTGATCGAGATTACAAGAAGAAACATTAAGAAAAGAAGTGGGATCTAAAACATAAAGGTTGTCAATGACATGACCTTTGGCTAGAAGTTTATCACTCTTCAATTCCTGTAACAAACAAGAATTTGGATAAAATCGAAATGAGAGTGAGGAAGTAAGAGAAAGTTGGTTTACCGAAAGAAGGTTATGTTTAAAGGTAGGGATATAAAGAACGTTTAGCAAGGTTAGAGAAAAAAATTTAACAGTGCCTTTATAAGTCACTTGTGTAACAATGCCATTTGGAAAATGAACCTTTGTGGATCTTTTTACAGGTTCTAAAGTTAAAAATAGAGTTCTGTTTGAACAAATATGAGTGGAAGCACCTGAATCAACAATCCAATACTTCATATTTGTCGATGGAACCTGTTCTAGAGACATACCTGCATATTCCACTTGTGCAAAATTGAGTTGCTGTGTATCCATCATCTGCATCTCCTATTTCCCTTTAAGAGCTCTAGCTATCTCTTGCTGTATAAGCTCTTGTAAACTCTGCATAGTGCCACTCTTCAACTGATCTCCATCACATTCAAGTGGTGTTTCCACCATGTACGGCTGTTTATCCTTTCCCATTCCTTTTCCAGCATTCTTCTTTTGCTTCAAATCTTTGTACCACTCTGGATACCCATGTAATTTGAAACAACTGTCCTTTTCATGTCCTTCTGCTCTACAAAACTCACAAAACTTGTCTTCTTTTCTTTTGGCATCCTTCTTCTTGTAACTGCCCTTTCCTCCCATATTTCTTTCAGATCCATTGCTCCTAACATGCATAACACTGCTTTCAATATTATCTCGCAACATGTTAATCTCTCGTTGTCTCTCTATTCGTAAAACCATAGCATACACCTTGTTCACATTGGGCAAAGGCTCAGATGCTAAAATCTGACTCCGTATATTATCAAAGCTTTGATTTAGTCCCATCAAGAACTGAACCACCTTATTTCTGGTATCTATATCCTCAAGCCTTTTATTTATCTCACAACCACAGCCATTACAAGAACAAACTGGAATAGGCTGTAACCTAGAGATCTCATCCCAACATTTGTGAAGTTTGCTATAGTACACTGTCACAGAGCTATTTCCTTGCTCAAGTGAAGTAATTTCTCTCTGGATCTGATATATCTGAGGCATATTATTACAATCCCCAAACCTTTCTTCCAACAGATCCCATAGAACTCTAGAAGTTGGACTGTAAATAAAAGTTTCTGCAATGTCTTTACTAATGGAATTCAAGATCCATTGTTTGATCATGCAATCTACCTTCCTCCAGCGTTTATACTCTAAGCCATTACCAGTCGGTGGTTTGATTGATCCGTCAACAAATCCAAGCTTATCCTTAGCTTCTAAAGAATTGATTACAGATACACTCCAACTCATATAGTTTCTTTCATTAAGGAGATTAGTTACTAATACCATTCCTGGATGATCGGAGTTATGTAACTGCAATGGATCATCTTCTGCATATGTTCTTAGAGCCTGTGTTGTAAACCTCCGCGTTTCTTCTCTTGTGTCGGTGGATTCTTCATCTCCATTAACCGCCATTACAAGAATTCTTCAAATCTCAGATCTAGAAATCAAGAAAGTAATCTTAAAAAATGAATTCACACAATGCGAGATTACCGCAATCTCCAAATGCAAGATAAAAGAAGTTAATCACTTCTTTAGAGCCAAGAATTAACCAAGCTCTGATACCATGTTCAAACCCTAAATGCTGCTACGAAAATAAAGAGAAAACATGGAAGAAAGCTACTCATTTCATACTCTCTGTTCCGCTTTTTTAGAACAGAGTATAACAAAGTATTTATAGGAAAACAGTGACTATAACAAAACAAACTAAAACAGTGATTACCACGTGAGTATAACAAACAACTCACATGTGAAACTAACTGTAAAACTAAACTAATAAATAAATGTATCTAAACGATGCGTATAACAAAACTAAAACTAAACGATGCGTATAACAAAAAACTAACGATAAACTAATATTTCTTCACTCACAAGTTATGATATATGATAGTTGATTAGATTAACGTAACCCCATATATTATGGATTAATGAAATGTAATTAATAACAGTAATCAGGTTAATTCAGTTTAGTCATTACAAATTCAATTCTATTTCTCCTGCTTTTTCTAATAGCCCTATGATGAAAAAAGGCAATGTTTTATCACCCCACATAATCCAATTACTACTAGATTTCTAAAACTAAAGAAGCTCCTCCTAAAGAGAAATTTGATCTAAATCTTTTTTGAGAGAAAATTCCAAATTCTCAAGAAAGGGAGAGAACCTGTACTCTAGAGTCCGTTGAATACCAGAAATTCGAGCAAGGAGAATCTTTTTTGCTTTAAAATATTTCCAAAAGTATTTTGATTCCAATGCTAGAGCTTCTTAGCAAACTCATCTAATTAGTCCATGAACTTATCTCTAACTTGCCAATTACTCCCTACAAAACAGTTGAAAATCAGAGTGAGAAAACTAAGCTTGTACGAATCTGAGGGGCCGATTTTGTCTAAGAGGTTGGTAATCGTGAAAATTCATTAAAATAGGATAGTGATATGAAGAAATTATGGCTAAATGATTAATTAACCCCTCAGGGAGAGAGAGACGCCAAGAGCTATTACATAGACCTCTATGTAACCTTTCTTGAAGATTCCCCCACTTCTAAGTAAAATTCGGCCCCTTATAAATATCAATAAGGTTCGAAACATTGAATCAGTCTAAAAAAGCCTTGTAAATAGTAGACCTGTTAGAAAAGCCACCACGTCTCTCCTTAACATATAACAAGGAGTTAAAGTCTCTCCCAAGAATTCAAAGATCAAAGATGCAAGAGCTTATTTTTTGGCGCAAAGGTCAAAGCCTATTACGGATGGACATCATTGGATGGGTATAAACATGAGTACTTTAACAGATATGCGGATGTATAAATTGAGAATTATTAAGCAGAATATCAACATCCCACTCGTCTTGCCAAAGAAACTAAATAACATCACTAAAATCTGTCGCTTCCACTCTATGATGGCGCGCAAAATCAGTATTAAAAATGCATTTATCACCCAATAACCCAGCCTACATCACATGTTAATTGCTCTTTTTTTCAAGCAATAAAGTTGTTCCAAGAAAATAAATTTTATTTCTGATAAAAAATATAATTAAATTCTTTAATTTATGGTCACATCAAGAAATATTAGACATTATATATTTTTTTCTTTCTTGTTATCATTATTATTATTATAGCTTTAATGTAGATTTGGAGGATTAATTAGTTGAATTTGATTCTTAAAATTTTTATCACTTCACGACCAGTTACTTCTTAATATTAATATAAATTTGAAGTGTAAACATGTAGTATAAATATATAAAGATATTTTATTTTTAAGAGTTTATTTGGCCTAATTTTCACTTTTAGGGGGTGGAATTAGGAGACACTTAATTTAATATTGATACTCCTTATTCTTTTTTATTTGTTACTTTTGTTTTTTTATAAGAATTAAAAAATAATAAATAAACTTAAATATAATATTAAATTACGTGATTAAAATTAAATTATTAAATTTAATTAATTTTAATTTTATTGAAAAAAATTGGAAAAATAAAATAAATTTAAAATTTAAAATTAATATATAAATAAAATTTAAATTTTACATGGAAAGAATATAAATTTATTATACAAAGAGCTTTTATTTTCCAAATCACATGGGTTTGGTAGGTACGAATTAATAACTATTTTCTCTTTGCATTTATAGGGCCTGTTTACTTACAGAAAACTGCTTCAGTTTTCCAGAAAAATTTTCTACAGAAAACAGAAAATGGAGATCATGTTTATTTTCATCAGTTTTCTAAAATAGAAAATATAAAATGAATTTTTCAGTTTTTCAAAATAAAGAAGAAATTGAAAAACTAATAAAAAATATTTTCCAAATTTTTTAAATAATATTAATACACACATATATGTGTATATATATATATATGTATATATATACATACATACATACATACATACATATACATATAAATGCATATGTAAGTTTTTGTATGTGCATACATACATAAATATATGCATGTGCATGTATATATATATATGTATATGTATATGTATATGTATATGTAGTACATGCATACATATATACATATGGATATATATATATATACACACACACACACACACAAATACATATGCATATATATATATATATATATATATATATATATATATATATATATATATATATATATATATATATATATATATATATATATATATATATATATATATATATATATATATATATATATATATACATACACATACATATGCATATACATACATACATACATACATGCATACATGTATGTATCTATATACATACTTATACACATAAATATGTATTTATGCATACACCTACATATACATATATACATATGCACATACATATACATACATATTCATATACATATATATGTATGTGCTTGTATGTGCATACATATATACATATGTATACATATGGATATGTATATATATGTATGTACATATATACACATACATGTACATATGTATGTATGCATAAATACATGTATATGTATGTGCGTATATTCACATACATATGCATATACATATGTAAGTATGCACACACACACACACACACATATATATATATATATAAATGTATGTATGTACGCATATATATATATATATATATATATATATATATATATATATATATATATATATATATATATATATATATATAAACACTGCAGTTTTTTATTTGTTGATAAATAAATGCGTTTTTTAAATTTTCTATGAAAAATAAATACTCTAATTTTTTAAGAAAATAGAAAATAGAAAACTATTTTCTGTAAGTAAACGCATCCATAATGTCTTTAATTTTCTTGATTATAAAGTAGATTACGTTTACTAAATAGCAACCAATGAAAGAGAGACACAAACTCCTGTTGGATTTGAACTATGACGTGTCGAAAAAATGGAACGCAGTCAAATGATATGATGTCAATCAATTTGTTTTGAAGCAAACTTCCACTTAATTTTGGATTTTATGTTTATGAATATTCAATTCACAATAAGATCCACTTCAGCAAAAAGAAAATGTAGATTTCATCTTTTTTATTTAAAATGTAAATTATGAATTTTTTTAAAATTAATTAAAAATATTTTTTATTTTGTTCCATAAATAGAATTGGCTTTTTTTACGATGAAAAATATTACAATGATAATGGCCCATTTGCGGATTCATTGTCGATTTGCGATCCAACCAATTTGACCGGCCGAATCAATTCAATTTTTAAAACATTGGTAATCGAAATTAGGATACAACACATAAAATACAAAATTTTTAAACTCTATTATACTGTGTGTTCGGTATTCAGAATCTGGTTTTTCATCCTTCATTTATTTTTGTAGTAGAAATTAACAATTCAAATTCTTTTAAGATAAAACGGGATAATTCTATTCAAATAAGATAACTCAAAAAAAAATATTTTTGTTTTGTCTAATTATTCAAATCTAATTATTTTAAAATCTTATTTAAACAAATTAAATATAAAACTTTATTCATATTAAAAGTTATGAGCATATTCAAACTCTATAGGTTAAAATTCCTCCTTCATTTATAGAAAAATAAAAATGTTAAAATTACTTCAAAATTTATATTTTGTTTCCTATATTTCGTCGCCTTGATATTTAAGGGATATGTGCATTTAATGTCATCAATTCCCACCTGAAAAAGCAGCTAGTTAAGGTATTATATATGATAAGGACATTTATATATAATTATAATAATTGTCAATTTTTTTTTTCTTAATTTGAAGATCCATAAATTATGTAGCTCATGAGTTAGCAATCTCGGATTGCTAAATTTACAACGGATCTTCAAGTTTGGGAGAATACTCTTCCTTCTTTTTTTTATGCATTTTTAACTGCTAATGTTCAAGTTTAATGCATTTATTTTTGCATATAAAAAGAAAAAAGAAAATAATTGTCAAGTTTCAAAAATTAACAGAAAATGGAGATCATGTTTATTTTCATCAGTTTTCTAAAATAGAAAATATAAAATGAATTTTTCAGTTTTCCAAAATAAAGAAGAAATTGAAAAACTAATAAAAAATGTTTTTCAAATTTTCTAAATAATATTAATACACACATATATGTGTATATATATATATGTATATATGTACATACATACATACATACATACATACATATACATATACATGCATATGTAAGTTTTTGTATGTGCATACATACATAAATATATGCATGTGCATGTATATATATATATGTATATGTATATGTAGTACATGCATACATATATACATATGGATATATATATATATACACACACACACACACACACAAATACATATGCATATGTATATGTATACATACATATGTATATATATATATATATATATATACACACACATACATATGCATATACATACATACATACATGCATGCATGCATACATGTATGTATCTATATACATACTTATACACATAAATATGTATTTATGCATACACCTACATATACATATATACATATGCACATACATATACATACATATTCATATACATATATCTGTATGTGCTTGTATGTGCATACATATATACATATGTATACATATGGATATGTATATATATGTATGTACATATATACACATACATGTACATATGTATGTATGCATAAATACATGTGTATGTATGTGCGTATATTCACATACATATGCATATACATATGTAAGTATGCACACACACACACACACATATATATATAAATGTATGTATGTACGCATATATATATATATATATATATATATATATATATATATATATATATATATATATATATATATATATATATATATATATATATATATATATAAACACTGCAGTTTTTTATTTGTTGATAAATAAACGCGTTTTTTAAATTTTTTATGAAAAATAAATACTTTAATTTTTTAAGAAAATAGAAAACAGAAAATTATTTTCTGTAAGTAAACGCACCCATAATGTCTTTAATTTTCTTGATTATAAAGTAGATTACGTTTACTAAATAGCAACCAATGAAAGAGAGACACAAACTCCTGTTGGATTTGAACTATGACGTGTCGAAAAAATGGAACGCAGTCAAATGATATGATGTCAATCAATTTGTTTTGAAGCAAACTTCCACTTAATTTTGGATTTTATGTTTATGAATATTCAATTCACAATAAGATCCACTTCAGCAAAAAGAAAATGTAGATTTCATCTTTTTTATTTAAAATGTAAATTATGAATTTTTTTAAAATTAATTAAAAATATTTTTTATTTTGTTCCATAAATAGAATTGGCTTTTTTTTACGATGAAAAATATTACAATGATAATGGCCCATTTGCGGATTCATTGTCGATTTGCGATCCAACCAGTTTGACCGGCCGAATCAATTCAATTTTTAAAACATTGGTAATCGAAATTAGGATACAACACATAAAATACAAAATTTTTAAACTCTATTATACTGTGTGTTCGGTATTCAGAATCTGGTTTTTCATCCTTCATTTATTTTTGTAGTAGAAATTAACAATTCAAATTCTTTTAAGATAAAACGGGATAATTCTATTCAAATAAGATAACTCAAAAAAAATATTTTTGTTTTGTCTAATTATTCAAATCTAATTATTTTAAAATCTTATTTAAACAAATTAAATATAAAACTTTATTCATATTAAAAGTTATGAGCATATTCAAACTCTATAGGTTAAAATTCCTCCTTCATTTATAGAAAAATAAAAATGTTAAAATTACTTCAAAATTTATATTTTGTTTCCTATATTTCGTCGCCTTGATATTTAAGGGATATGTGCATTTAATGTCATCAATTCCCACCTGAAAAAGCAGCTAGTTAAGGTATTATATATGATAAGGACATTTATATATAATTATAATAATTGTCAATTTTTTTTTTCTTAATTTGAAGATCCATAAATTATGTAGCTCATGAGTTAGCAAACTCGGATTGCTAAATTTACGACGGATCTTCAAGTTTGGGAGAATACTCTTCCTTCTTTTTTTTATGCATTTTTAACTGCTAATGTTCAAGTTTAATGCATTTATTTTTGCATATAAAAAGAAAAAAGAAAATAATTGTCAAGTTTCAAAAATTAGTTTACGGTTGTTTGGCCGCAATAAGGGAAAAAAATGACTTGAGATATGGCAGTTGAAAGCCGTAAGTTTTGAAAAAAAAATAATAGAAAGCCTATGCTTATGACAGTCAACACTATCTACTCTAGTTACATTTTTTTTTAATCTCAAAAAATCAGAAGCAAAGTTTTTATTTTATTTATTTAATTATTTTTTAGAGGAGATAATGAGTGAAGTGAGATTGGAATTCTTTATCTCCGTAAAGTGAAAATTAAAATTCTTTTATCTTTAGAAGAGATAACGAGCAAAGTAAAGTGAAAGCGAATGTTATTAAAATGGGACAGAATAAAAAATTAGAGAACTCAATGGTTCGTGGTTCAATCGGTTCGTTGAGGTTCAACAAGATTTTTTTTTAAATAATATTATTTTTTAAGTTTTATATAAATATTATGAAAATATCACTATAAAAAATAAAATAATTTAGAAAAATATATTTATCATCAAATATTAGTAATAAGACAATATTTTCAAGTCATTCAACATTTGTAACAAAAATTTAAGATTAAATATAGTAAAAAATTATAAATTTTTATGGAAATTCATTAAATATAAATTATAATTTTTATTTTATTCATAAAAAATTCATCAAAATTGCTTAAATTTTAATTATTTTGTATTAATACTTATATTTTATTTTTTTCAGCAAAAAAAATATTTTATAGATATTTTGGATAAAAATTAGTTTTTCCAAATTCAAATCGGTTTACGTAATTTTGATTTGCCATTTAATGTATTTTATAACGTAATGTTTAGAATTACGAAATGTTGTTTTAATAATAATATTTTTCACTATAATGACATTGTATTTTTATTTATTGAGAATTAATTTTCAATTGAAATGGTTCAAAGTATTTAAATATTATTATAAATTCAAAAATTTGCAATTTTATTTGTTGAAAATTACTTTTCAATAAAAAATTAGTATTATATTTTTTATACAATCCAAAAATTAAATTTTATAACTAAACTAATTATAAAAATCATTTAATTAATATGTTGATTTATTTTTTAATAAGAAAGTCATATGAAACCATAAATGGGATTCAAAAATAGAACTCACTTAAGTAAGGTGTGAAAAAAAAAAATCAAACTTCCAATTTTATTCGATATATACGATTATCATTATTTGGTTATTTAAATATATTTGTTTTAGTATGAGTTTTTATGTTGAAAAATTAAATAGACTGCATTTGATGTACTTTTATACGATTTTTAAATATATATATAATATAATTAATCAATGTAGTATGTATGCATAAATTAATTATAATTGTATAGTTACAAGAAGTTTTATGCGTTTAGTTTTGACAGTTTTTAGACCTGATATTTCCAAAAATATCAAAATAAGAGAGATGATAGGATCCAACGATAAGAAACTTCTAGGGGCCTGTAAGAAAAATAACATCCGATCGGACTAGGGTAGGCTCCGATGCCTAAGTTAACAGAGTGCCCTTTTAGAAAGAGAAAATAACAGAAAGATAGTTTTAGAGAGAGATTGGCATTACCAGAATTTTTCGTATTGCCTCTATTTATATAATTTCAATAACTTATAGGCTATTAAATTATTGAGTGCCTAAAGTGGAAACCTGATGATGGTGATGTGATCGCACTGTAGCGTCATATTCGATTAGGTGAGTGATATCAGGCGGCGATATGGGGGCTGAGCTATCAAATTGATGTGACAGTCTTGTCATGTCAATCCAATCGAATTGTCTGATATGTCTCTTACAGGCCCACATGTGTGTTGGGCTTGTAATTTTGAAGGATGTTATCAAGACTAAATAGCCTTATTGAACAATTCTATAAAATGAAATATGATTTTCAGGCTGGCATTTACAGGTAATAAGAATGAATTATTATATATTGAATTATTATTTGAAAATAAGAAATGTAGCAATGTAACAACTATTATTGGAGAATGATTTATAAAATTTACCTTTAATCTATATGAAAAAATTAGCGGTTATATATATCGTGGTAAATTTTCAAATTTTGGATTAAAATTTGAAAATGTTGAATATAGCATATATAAATATATAATGAATATTGTTGAAGGATGATATGTGAAATTCACAAATCTACACGAAGTCTAATTGGGTTTCCAAGCAAAATTAATTGGTCTACGTACAGAATCAATACAATATTATATGATATAAGATAGATGTAATTGTTTAATCAATTTCCGTTGGTAAAGTTAATTCTCTAAATCAAGCATGAAAAGGTATTTACGAGTGGACTAGTAAATTAGAGGTGAGCGAAAAAATCGAAATTTTAGTTAATTAAAAAATTGATTCAAAATCGAATCAATTTTTAGGTTAATTAAACCAAGAATTTAAGTTTACAGTTTTCTCTTAAAAACTGACGGTTAACTGTTAACGGTTAACCGATTTATATACATTTTATAAATTATATTTTAAATTTTACACTAATATTTTTCAATATTTGTATAATTTATAAATATTATGATATATAACTTTCTAAAATATTATTATAATACATATTTTTTGTAAATAAATATTAAAATTATCTTTTTATTATTATTATTATTATTATTTATTCATTATACGTGTATAATTAGCACTCTATTGTTAGTTTTATATTAAATATATTTAATTTTTATAATTAATTATGATTTTTTTTCTTTTAATAGATATTGTATTTAATTTGTATATATATATTTTTATTTCTAAAGCATTTTTAACTATTATAATATTACAAAATATATAATTTATTAAATTTATATATTAAAATTTTTTAGTGGTTAGCCAATAAATTGATTTAAAAACCAAATCAATATAACAGTTAACCGAAATTAATGTACTGATTTAATAAAATAATTAATGAACCAATTAACTGATTCATGTTCAACCTTGTACTAAATCAATAGCTGTACCAAGCACGCTTCTAACATGTTGCTAAGATATATACTAATGGAATTATAGACCAAATTATTGCTGTAATATAGTATCACAACTTTTAAGGTAATGCTTTGATCAACCCCTGAATGAATTATAAATCTAAATTTTTACTCATTGAATTTTATATCATACACCAACATATTAAAAATCTCTATTTTTTTACTGTTTATAAAAAAAATATAATATCTAATTACGATTTAAATTTCATAAAATTTATTTGTAATTTTTATTTTTTTATGTTTGTAATAAAAAAACATAGAAATTGAATTCTATGAATTTAACTTCATGGATTTCATTACATTTTTACCAAATATCACCAAAATATGTAAAATTTGCAAATAAATTTTATATTCATAAAAAGCCAAAATTTAAAAAACTAAAATATCTCTATTATAGTATGTATACGTTCTATATTTTTACTGTTTTGTTTTTCCTTCTTACAACAAGTGAAATTATCTTGGAGCTGAAAAAATTAGGATTGGAAAAATGGAAAACTATGAGAACTCTTAATTTCCTGGAGAATAATGAGCATTTGGTTGAATTTTTTTTTAAATGTGATACTAATATTAATACTAATATTAAAATTGATTGACTAAAGAAAAACATAAAATCATGAATTAGAATAGTTAATTAGTGTTTTATTTGGTAAAATTTTTATAGATATAATATTATATTTGTTATTTGCTCTAATTTGACATTTAAATGTTTTTGTAAATAAAACAAATATGAATTCTTTTATTCAAAGAATTCACTTATTTGAAGTATAAAAATAAAAAAATATTTTTAATTTTATATTTTAATTATTTCATTCCAAATATAAGAGTTCATTTATTTTATGTTAAGCATAGTGTTAATTGAATAATAACTTCGTGGTTAAAGATGTCAGAATTACACACGAATTAAAAAATGTCAATTTTTATAATTTTATGACATAATTTTTTTCTTTTCTCAATTAAAAAAAAATTATTGTGTTATTGTCTATATTACCCCTTTCATTTCTAATGTTAAGACCTAATATATAGTATTTATTTAAAAATACAAACTTCATTATAAATTCATTAAATCTTAAATTTTATTGATTATGTAAACACTAAATATTATTTTATTGAAAAAAAGTGCTATGTAATTAACTAAAAATTTATTTGTCATTAAATAATTAATTGAAGATATTATAGATAATTTTAAAATTAATTGTAAACTAAAACTAAAAATTAATCTATATTTTTTAGAATTGATAAAAAGAAAAGTGAAACTATTATTTTAGGACGGAGACAGTAATATTTTGTTTTTTAAGTGGTGGAGTTATAATTAGCCACAGTTTAAGTTGTAATTTGTGAAAATCAGAGGGGAAAAGTGAGAAAAATAGGATAGCTAGTACGTCAAAGCTAAGGGTGAAATTTGTTTTTATTCCTAAATAAAAACAAGAATAAATAAAACCAGGAAAAAACAAAGTTCCCCCTGCTTTGGTGGGTGGTGCGAAATCGAGTGCTTTCTTATTTTCTCCCTCGCTCGCTTGTTTCATCTTTCTCGATTTTATTTCTGCAAATCTTTTACCTGGATCTGTAAGTTATTTTGATTCCCTTTGTATTGTTATTCATAACTATGTATTCTATTCTCGAAATCAAATGCAATAGAATCAACCCGAATTTTGGTTAATTTTTCCTACGTTTTCGTCGTCGGTTATGCTTCTGCAACTCCACAGAGATCTCATAAACCCTAGATCTCGCTGTATTCGCCTTTACCTGGCTTTGATTTAGGCTTTTTATTTTTGGATCTCATGGTCTTTGTTTAATTACAGCTCCAATTTTGAGGTTTTGGAGGAGAGCTGTAAATTGGGGATAATTCGAGTGTTTATAGGTAATAATTTTGTAGATCATTAGGTTTAGAGATATTGTTTTAGATGGCTTCCAATCCTCCATTTCCCGTGATGGAGGATCAGACGGATGAGGATTTCTTTGATAAGTTAGTCGACGATGATTTCGGGCCTACAAATTCTGGTTCTGTTCCCAAGTTTACGGAGGAAAGCGATTCTGATGAGGCCAAAGCCTTTGCCAATCTGAGTATTGAGGATGCAAGCCCTGATGGTGGAGTCCAGGAGAAAGCTGAGGATGTTCCTGTGAATGCCAGTGCAGGATTGTCCGGTATTCATCCAGAGGAAACTAATACATTGGAGTCGTCATACTCATTGGGATCCAATAATGTCATCGAGTCGACATTGGCGTCATCATACTCATTGGGATCCAATAGTGTCATCGAGTCGACATTGGAGCCATCATACTCATTGGGATCCAATAGTATCATCCAGTCAAATAGTGATGCAGTTGCCCCAGAAGTTGTGTCAGATTCTGTAGTAAGTAAAACTGGTGGATCTACGAAATCAGGGGTTAAGCAAGTGGGGTGGAATTCATTTTTTGCTGATTCTGTACCCAACGGGAATCCTGGATTTGGTTCATATTCGGATTTTTTTAATGAATTGGGAGATAGTACAGAGGCTTTTCCAGGAAACGTTGATGAAAGTGCTAAGGTAGAAAACATGGTTGGTGATGGATTGCATAGTTCAATTAGTCATGGGGAATATCAAGGTGGTGCACAAGGCTTTGAGGAATCTGTTGAAGGTACTGCAAATGGGCAGGATCTGAATAGCAGTCAGTATTGGGAGAGCATGTATCCTGGGTGGAAGTATGATGCCAATACTGGACAGTGGTATCAAGTGGATGACTTTGGTACATCAGCATCTATGCAAGAGAGTTTTATTGCTGATGCAGGGAATGAATGGGCAGCAGTTTCTGATGGAAAAACGGAGCTGAATTATTTGCAGCAGACTTCACAATCTGTGGTGGGAACTGTGGCTGAGACTAGTACGTCTGAGAGTGTATCTACTTGGAATCAGGTGTCTCAAGGGACTGATAATGGTTTCCCAGAACATATGATTTTTGATCCTCAATATCCTGGTTGGTATTATGACACAATTTTGCAAGAGTGGCGCTCCCTAGAGAGCTATACTTCATCTTTTCAATCAACAACTGTTCAAAATAGTGAGCATCAGAAACAGAATGAATTTGCTTTTAGTGATACATATTCACAACAAAATAATAGTGTTTATGGTGGATATGAACAAGCTGATAAGTATGGGTCGCAAGTCTATGATAGCCAGGGCCAGCATGGCAGCTGGGGTGAGTCTTATGCTAACCATAATCAGCAGGATTTTAATATGTGGCAACCTGACACTGTTGCTAACAGCGATACCATTTCAAATTTTGATGTGAACCAGCTATCTCAGAATTCTTATGATTCAAATGTGTCCATGATTAATCATGGAAATCAGCAAAAATCTTTTACTTCTCTGGAAAAAGTTCAATCATATGATAAAATTAGTCAGGGTCATGTGGAGGCTAATGGGTTTGTTGGGTCACGAAGTTTTATGGCTAGTGAGAACTTTAGCCAGCAGTTTAGTCAGGGAAGTGTGGCGCAGAATCAACAAATGAACACTTTAAATGATTACTGCGGCAGTCAGAAACCAGTAAATGTTGCCCAGCAATCATTTCAGAATACCCAACAGTTTTCTTATGCTCCCACTGCTGGGAGATCATCTGCTGGGCGTCCTCCACATGCGTTAGTCGCGTTTGGTTTCGGTGGGAAGCTCATAGTGATGAAAGATAATTGCTCAAGTTCTCTTGGGAACTCATCATTTGGAAGCCAGGTGAGCCCCTTGAAAAAAATCTTTTTGATATTCTTTTTCCTTTACTGATCCTTTTGGTCTAAAAAGGCTCAAACTAAAAAGTGACATATGTGTTGATTATCTTAAGAAATAAGAAAAAAGTAAAACAAACTCTTTCTAACTGATTCTTCCGAACAATCTAAAGAGCTGATTGCCATTTCCCTTTTTTTTTTTTCTTTTAAATTTTTGTGTAAAGGAACCTCTAGCTGGCACAGTATCTGTTCTGAATATGATGGAGGTCATCACCAACAATACTCCAAATAGTGGAGGGAGTGCTTGTAATTATTTTCATGCTCTTTGCCAACAATCCTTTCCAGGTCCTTTAGTGGGAGGGAGTGTTGGAAGTAAAGAGTTAAATAAGTGGATTGATGAGAGGATTTCTAACTCTGAAGCGCCTGAAATGGACTATAGAAAAGATGAAGTACGCAAGTTGCTTCTATCTTTGCTTAAAATAGCTTGCCAACATTATGGAAAACTTCGATCTCCTTTTGGGTCTGATGCTTCTTTGAAGGTAAGTTGCATTTTCTTTCAATTATGCTTTCGAAACTTAAATTATATTGAATCTATTTATTTACTTAACAAACCTATCTATCTTGCAAATTAATTCTACATAAGTGAAGCTATATGAAATAGAGAATAAGACTTCACATGTTGCCATTGTATCTTGTCTTAAAATCCTTTTAATGGGATCTTGCAAAAGCTTTTTTCTGGTTCATAAACTTGCATCATGTTTTCTTAACATTGAGTTGTTTGGCATAAATACTTTTATGCTTCACTTTATTTAAGTGTAGGTCAAATCTTTTCCTCACCTCCTCCTTCCATTCCTTCATTTACTGTTATGAACCTTGACCTTAGCCTACTCGGTCATTGTTCAATTCACCTTTTGCTGCCCCTTCTGTATGATGTTCCTTCCAGAAGAATTAAGAAAGCTTCACTGTGGAAGACTTTTTTCAAGTGCAAAGCAGGTGAAATGACCTTTATGTGAATTTAAATATGCACTATTGATTGCGTGAATCAGCCGAAAAAGGTATGCTAGAAAGCAGTTAAAGAACATATTGTAAGGGTATCCGGTCTAAAGTAGAAAGGAGGAGATTCTCGCATAAAAATAAGTAACCTGAACTTTTGCCAAGCAGAGAGAATATCAATTTCTGACCGCTTCAGTTATTTGTGGAACTCATTTTGTAACCTTCTCTGGTTGTAGCTCATAGGATTTTATTTTTATTTTTTGTTGAAAAAAGATCTTTGAGTCCAAATGCGTTGTTTCCTCTATAATATGTCATCTAACTTTCTTTTCATTTTTCCGATGCTATAATATGCAAAGCCAAATGTAGAAGTAACTTATTTCTTGTATGTTATATTTAATAGGAGAATGATGCTCCGGAAACAGCAGTTGCAAACCTTTTTGCATCTGCAAAGAGGAATAGCACACAATTCAACAATTATGCTGCTTTGAGCCAATGCTTGCAGGGTTTACCACCAGAAGGACAAATTCAGGTATCAGTTTATTCTGCAGTCTTGAGTGTTTGGTGTTTAAGGTTTTACCATTTCTAAACTTTTTTATTTTGTGTTTTAGGCAACTGCATCTGAGGTACAAAAGCTTCTGGTTTCTGGTAGAAAAAAAGAGGCTTTACAATTTGCCCAGGAAGGCCAGTTGTGGGGACCTGCACTTGTGCTTGCATCACAGCTTGGTGAACAGGTTTTTACTGATTGCACTTTATTGTGTTTGATTTATTAAGTTATTTCATGCTAAAGGAAGACTTTTTGATATTTTATGCTATCTTTATATGTTTGCATTTGTTTTGTTGGTTTGCTGGGGGATAAATGCAGTTCTATGTTGATACTGTCAAGCAAATGGCTCTTCGCCAGATGGTGGCAGGATCACCTTTGCGGACATTGTGCCTACTAATTGCAGGGCAACCAGCAGATGTATTCTCTACCGAGACTTCAACTGTTAGTGGCCTTCCTGGTGTTATGCCTCAGCAGCCTAACCAGGTACTATGCCTGCATCTTTTTCCTACTCTATATTGCCGGGTTAAGCATTTATTATTTTCCAATGCTTTGAATTCTTGTATCAGAGAGTAAATTATTTTATCATGAAATGATTGGTGAATGCGCATTAGTAAAGAAAAATGTCCATATTTTGGTACAGTCAAAAGATTATGTTTTAAAGATATATTGTAATTTTTCTGACCTGGAGCACCTTCTTTCCTAGTTTCTGGGCAACTATCTTTCAAATTACATGATTAATAAAACCTCTTCTTCTCAGCTTTCTGCTAGGAGTTTAAGAAGCCATGGACCTCCTTTCGGTTTTCATGCCACTGTTAGCTTTTAATCTGACAATTATTTTCGATGTAAAAGCCTCTTTCCAGGGAAAGAAAAGATACATGGGTTGTTTTGGCTCTGCAGAATTAATTATGAATATTTTGTGATGTACTTCAGTTTGGGGGAAATGGCATGCTTGATGGTTGGGAAGAGAATTTAGCTGTAATAACTGCAAATAGGACAAAAGATGATGAGCTTGTGATCATACACCTCGGAGATTGCTTATGGAAGGATAGAAGTGAGGTAATTTGTTGTCTTATGTTATTTATTTGCCAGCTTCTGTCCAAATCTTTTCACTAACTCTTGCTTTAAATTAAATATTCAGATTACTGCTGCACATATCTGCTATTTAGTGGCGGAAGCAAATTTTGAATCATATTCAGACAGTGCAAGACTCTGTCTTATTGGAGCAGATCACTGGAAGCATCCTCGAACCTATGCTAGTCCAGAAGCTATTCAGGTGTTCTATTAATTTTTCATTTTCTTTACTGGAAACACATCCATCCGTACATATTTGTGTTTGCGAGTGTGCTATTTATGTTCTTTTCAGCAGTGATGGATTCCTGTAATGCACTTTAACAGTTTAACTTGTGCAAATTCATGGGTTTGGACTGAGAGATTGCATCAATTAATTCATATTTAATCTTGTGCATGTTTTTTCTGTTATATGAAACATTGATCAATGTTGAAACTGTACATAATTTTTAGAATGAGAAATCAAAATTCAACTGATATTAGCTACTTCTAGAATGACTGGAGTGAAATGAGCCCTTTCTATAAAAACGGTGTTTTATATGGAATCTTACCAACCTTTTGTTGATGGATGTTTGCACAGAGAACTGAATTCTATGAATATTCAAAGGTGCTTGGAAACCCCCAGTTCATCCTGCTGCCATTTCAGCCCTATAAATTGATGTATGCGTACATGCTGGCTGAAGTTGGCAGAGTTTCAGATTCATTGAAGTAAGTGGGTGGGCATTTTTGCTTTATGTAATTTTTTCTTCAGTTTTCTGATCATTGTTGGTTCAATCAGGTATTGTCAGGCTATATCAAAATCCCTTAAAACTGGCCGAGCACCAGAAGTAGACACATGGAAACAATTAGTATTATCCCTTGAGGAAAGGATTAGAACCCACCAACAGGTGCTTCTTTTTACTGTGATTCATACTCTTTTCTAATCCTGTCATTTGCTGACCTGAGTTTACATTTATTTACTCTTCAGGGTGGATACGCAAATTTGGCTCCAGCAAAGTTAGTTGGTAAATTGCTCAACCTTTTTGATAGTACAGCACATCGTGTTGTTGGGGGTTTACCACCACCTGTTCCATCAGCATCACCAGGACACTCACAAGGTAACGAGCATCACCACCAACCAATGGTGCCTAGGGTATCAGCAAGTCAATCAACTATGGCTATGTCATCGTTAATGCCTTCTGCTTCAATGGAGCCAATAAGTGAATGGGCAGGTGACAGCAATAGAATGAAGATGCATAATAGAAGTGTTTCTGAGCCAGATATTGGCAGAACACCGAGGCAGGTGGGTAATTAACTCCTATTTGGAGAATGGGTACAACTAACTGCCTGATAGTAATGTTTATCATCTTATTTAGATAATTTTAGAGGTCTTGTTAATGGGTGGTGGAATCAGGTTGAATCATCGAAGGAAACCTCACCTGGTGCGCAAGGCAAAAGGTCAGGTTCAGGCACAGCTTCTCGCTTTGGTCGTTTTGGTTTTGGTTCACAGCTTTTGCAAAAGACTGTAGGCTTAGTCTTAAGGCCCCGTGCAGATAAACAGGTTGGCTTTGATTATTGTTGGTCTTTTAATGGATGATTATTGATATATTTTGGTTGGCCTGTTAATGGTTATTGCTTGCATTGCTAAAGGCTAAATTGGGTGAAAAGAACAAATTCTATTATGATGAGAAGTTGAAGAGGTGGGTAGAGGAGGGTGCTGAGCCCCCAGCTGAGGAAACAGCCTTGCCACCCCCTCCAACAACTTCAGCCTTCCAGAATGGAATGTCCGACTACAATTTGAAATCTGCTCTAAAGAGTGATGGAGCTTCCTCTGACGGGAGCCCAACATTTAAGAGCGCAACTCCTATGGAGCATTCTTCAGGGATTCC
>CM075816.1:15780145-15806474 GCA_037975025.1 Excoecaria agallocha | reverse complement strand
AAGGTCAAGGTTCATAACAGTAAATGAAGGAATGGAAAGAGGAGGTGAGGAAAAGATTTGACCTACACTTAAATAAAGTGAAGCATAAAAGTATTTATGCCAAACAACTCAATGTTAAGAAAATATGATGCATGTTTATGAACCAGAAAAAAGCTTGCTTACTATGTATACTTGCAAGATCCCATTAAAAGGATTTTAAGACAAGATACAATGGCAACATGTGAAGTCTTATTCTCTATTTCATATAGCTTCACTTATGTAGAATTAATTTGCAAGATAGATAGGTTTGTTAAGTAAATAAATAGATTCAATAGAATTTAAGTTTCGAAAGCATAATTGAAAGAAAATGCAACTTACCTTCAAAGAAGCATCAGACCCAAAAGGAGATCGAAGTTTTCCATAATGTTGGCAAGCTATTTTAAGCAAAGATAGAAGCAACTTGCGTACTTCATCTTTTCTATAGTCCATTTCAGGCGCTTCAGAGTTAGAAATCCTCTCATCAATCCACTTATTTAACTCTTTACTTCCAACACTCCCTCCCACTAAAGGACCTGGAAAGGATTGTTGGCAAAGAGCATGAAAATAATTACAAGCACTCCCTCCACTAATTGGAGTATTGTTGGTGATGACCTCCATCATATTCAGAACAGATACTGTGCCAGCTAGAGGTTCCTTTACACAAAAATTTAAAAGAAAAAAAAAAGGAAATGGCAATCAGCTCTTTAGATTGTCCGGAAGAATCAGTTAGAAAGAGTTTGTTTTACTTTTTTCTTATTTCTTAAGATAATCAACACATATGTCACTTTTTAGTTTGAGCCTTTTTAGACCAAAAGGATCAGTAAAGGAAAAAGAATATCAAAAAGATTTTTTTCAAGGGGCTCACCTGGCTTCCAAATGATGAGTTCCCAAGAGAACTTGAGCAATTATCTTTCATCACTATGAGCTTCCCACCGAAACCAAACGCGACTAACGCATGTGGAGGACGCCCAGCAGATGATCTCCCAGCAGTGGGAGCATAAGAAAACTGTTGGGTATTCTGAAATGATTGCTGGGCAACATTTACTGGTTTCTGACTGCCGCAGTAATCATTTAAAGTGTTCATTTGTTGATTCTGCGCCACACTTCCCTGACTAAACTGCTGGCTAAAGTTCTCACTAGCCATAAAACTTCGTGACCCAACAAACCCATTAGCCTCCACATGACCCTGACTAATTTTATCATATGATTGAACTTTTTCCAGAGAAGTAAAAGATTTTTGCTGATTTCCATGATTAATCATGGACACATTTGAATCATAAGAATTCTGAGATAGCTGGTTCACATCAAAATTTGAAATGGTATCGCTGTTAGCAACAGTGTCAGGTTGCCACATATTAAAATCCTGCTGATTATGGTTAGCATAAGACTCACCCCAGCTGCCATGCTGGCCCTGGCTATCATAGACTTGCGACCCATACTTATCAGCTTGTTCATATCCACCATAAACACTATTATTTTGTTGTGAATATGTATCACTAAAAGCAAATTCATTCTGTTTCTGATGCTCACTATTTTGAACAGTTGTTGATTGAAAAGATGAAGTATAGCTCTCTAGGGAGCGCCACTCTTGCAAAATTGTGTCATAATACCAACCAGGATATTGAGGATCAAAAATCATATGTTCTGGGAAACCATTATCAGTCCCTTGAGACACCTGATTCCAAGTAGATACACTCTCAGACGTACTAGTCTCAGCCACAGTTCCCACCACAGATTGTGAAGTCTGCTGCAAATAATTCAGCTCCGTTTTTCCATCAGAAACTGCTGCCCATTCATTCCCTGCATCAGCAATAAAACTCTCTTGCATAGATGCTGATGTACCAAAGTCATCCACTTGATACCACTGTCCAGTATTGGCATCATACTTCCACCCAGGATACATGCTCTCCCAATACTGACTGCTATTCAGATCCTGCCCATTTGCAGTAACTTCAACAGATTCCTCAAAGCCTTGTGCACCACCTTGATATTCCCCATGACTAATTGAACTATGCAATCCATCACCAACCATGTTTTCTACCTTAGCACTTTCATCAACGTTTCCCGGAAAAGCCTCTGTACTATCTCCCAATTCATTAAAAAAATCCGAATATGAACCAAATCCAGGATTCCCGTTGGGTACAGAATCAGCAAAAAATGAATTCCACCCCACTTGCTTAACCCCTGATTTCGTAGATCCACCAGTTTTACTTACTACAGAATCTGACACAACTTCTGGGGCAACTGCATCACTATTTGACTGGATGATACTATTGGATCCCAATAAGTATGATGGCTCCAATGTCGACTCGATGACACTATTGGATCCCAATGAGTATGATGACGCCAGTGTTGACTCGATGACATTATTGGATCCCAATGAGTATGAAGACTCCAATATATTAGTTTCCTCTGGATGAATACCGGACAATCCTGCACTGGCATTCACAGGAACATCCTCAGCTTTCTCCTGGACTCCACCATCAAGGCTTGCATCCTCAATACTCAGATTGGCAAAGGCTTTGGCCTCATCAGAATCGCTTTCCTCCGTAAACTTGGGAACAGAACCGGAATTTGTAGGCCCGAAATCATCGTCGACTAACTTATCAAAGAAATCCTCATCCGTCTGATCCTCCATCACGGGAAATGGAGGATTGGAAGCCATCTAAAACAATATCTCTAAACCTAATGATCTACAAAATTATTACCTATAAACACTCGAATTATCCCCAATTTACAGCTCTCCTCCTCCAAAACCTCAAAATTGGAGCTGTAATTAAACAAAGACCTCGAGATCCAAAAATAAAAAGCCTAAATCAAAGCCAGGTAAAGGCGAATACAGCGAGATCTAGGGTTTATGAGATCTCTTTGGAGTTGCAGAAGCATAACCGACGACGAAAACATAGAAAAAATTAACCAAAATTCGGGTTGATTCTATTGCATTTGATTTCGAGAATAGAATACATAGTCATGAATAACAATAAAAAGGGAATCAAAATAACTTACAGATCCAGGTAAAAGATTTGCAGAAATAAAATCGAGAAAGATGAAACGAGCGAGCGAGGGAGAAAATAAGAAAGCACTCGATTTCGCACCACCCACCAAAGCAGGGGGAACTTTGTTTTTTCCTGGTTTTATTTATTCTTGTTTTTATTTACGAATAAAAATAAATTTCACCCTTAGCTTTGACGTACTAGCTATCCTATTTTTCTCACTTTTCCCCTCTGATTTTCACAAATTACAACTTAAACTGTGGCTAATTATAACTCCACCACTTAAAAAACAAAATATTACTGTCTCCGTCCTAAAATAATAGTTTCACTTTTCTTTTTATCAATTCTAAAAAATATAGATTAATTTTTAGTTTTAGTTTACAATTAATTTTAAAATTATCTATAACATCTTCAATTAATTATTTAATGACAAATAAATTTTTAGTTAATTACATAGCACTTTTTTTCAATAAAATAATATTTAGTGTTTACACAATCAATAAAATTTAAGATTTAATGAATTTATAATGAAGTTTGTATTTTTAAATAAATACTATATATTAGGTCTTAACATTAGAAATGAAAGGGGTAATATAGACAATAACACAATAATTTTTTTTTAATTGAGAAAAGAAAAAAATTATGTCATAAAATTATAAAAATTGACATTTTTTAATTCGTGTGTAATTCTGACATGTTTAACCACGAAGTTATTATTCAATTAACACTATGCTTAACATAAAATAAATGAACTTTTATATTTGGAATGAAATAATTAAAATATAAAATTAAAAATATATATTTTTTTTATTTTTATACTTCAAATAAGTGAATTCTTTGAATAAAAGAATTCATATTTGTTTTATTTACAAAAACATTTTCAATGTCAAACTAGAGCAAATAACAAATATAATATTATATCTATAAAAATTTTACCGAATAAAACACTAATTAACTATTCTAATTCATGATTTTATGTTTTTCTTTAGTCGATCAATTTTAATATTAGTATTAATATTAGTATCACATTTAAAAAAAAATCAACCAAATGCTCATTATTCTCCAGGAAATTTAGAGTTCTCATAGTTTTCCATTTTTCCAATCCTAATATTTTTCAGCTCCAAGATAATTTCACTTGTCGTAAGAAGGAAAAACAAAACAGTAAAAATATAGAACGTATACATGCTATAATAGAGATATTTTAGTTTTTAAATTTTGGCTTTTTATGAATATAAAATTTATTTGCAAATTTTATATATTTTGGTGAAATTTGGTAAAAATGTAATGAAATCCATGAAGTTAAATTCATAGAATTCAACTTCTATGTTTTTATTACAAGCATAAAAAATAAAAATTACAAATAAATTTTATGAAATTTAAATCATAATTAGATATTATATTTTTTATAAACAATAAAAAAATCGAGATTTTTAATATGTTGGTGTATGATATAAAATTCTATGAGTAAAAATTTAGATTTATAAATCATTCAGGGGTTGATCAAAGCATTGCCTTAAAAGTTGTGATACTATATTACAGCAATAATTTGGTCTATGATTCCATTAGTATGTATCTTAGCAACATGTTAGAAGCGTGCGTGGTAGTAGTTTGAATAAACTATACAGATATTGATTTAGTACAAGGTTGAATGTGAACCGATTAACTGATCTATTAATTATTTTATTAAATCAATATATTAATTTCAATTAATTACTATTTTGATTTTGATTTTTAAATCGGTTTATTGGCTAACCACTAAAAAATTTTAATATATAAATTTAATAAATTATATAATTTATAATATTATAATAGTTAAAAATGCTTTAGAAATAAAAAAATATATACAAATTAAATACAATATCCTCCCTCTATGAAAAAAATAAAATATTCAAAATTAATTATAAAAATTAAATATATTTAATATAAAACTAACAATAGAGTGCTAATTATACACATATAATAAATAAATAATAATAATAAAAAGATAATTTTAATATTTATTTACTATAAATATGTATTATAATAATATTTTAGAAAGTTATATATCATAATATTTACAAATTATATAAATATTAAAAAATATAAGTATAAAATTTAAAATATAATTTAAAAAATGTATATAAATCGGTTAACCATTAACAGTAAACCGTCGGTTTTTAAAAGTAAACTGTAAACTTAAATTTTTGATTTAATTAACCTAAAAATTGATTTGATTTTGAATTGATTTTTTGATTAATCAAAATTTTGATTTTTTTGCTCACCTCTAATTTACTAGTCCACTCGTAAATACCTTTTCATGCTTGATTTAGAGAATTAACTTTACCGACAGAAATTGATTAAACAATTACATCTATCTTATATCATATAATATTGTATTGATTCTGTACGTAGACCAATTAATTTTGCTTGGAAACCCAATTAGACTTCGTGTAGATGTGTGAATTTCACATATCATCCTTCAACAATATTCATTATATATTTATATATGCTATATTCAACATTTTCAAAGTTTAAATCCAAAACTTTTTTAAATTACAAATGTTTGTTTGAAAATTTATCACGATATATATAACCGCTAATTTTTTCATATAGATTAAAGGTAAATTTTATAAATCATTCTCCAATAATAGTTGTTACATTGCTACATTTCTTATTTTCAAATAATAATTCAAAACTCTTATTACCTGCGAATGCCTGTCTGAAAATCATAATTCATTTTATAAAATTGTTCAATAAGGCTATTTGGTCTTGATAACATCCTTCAAAATTGGATCTCAGAACCTAAAAGCCCAACACACATGTGGGCCCGTAAGGAACACATCAGACAATTCGATCGAATTGACGTGACAAGGTTGTCGCATCAATCCGATAGCTCAGTCCCTTTATTACTGCCTGATATCACTCACTTAATCGAGTATGACGCTACAGTGAAATCACATCACCGTTATCAGGTTTTCACTGTAGGCACTCAAGAATCTAATAGCCTAAAAGTTATTGAAATGCTATAAATAGAGGCAATACGAAAAATTCTAATAATGCCAATCTCTCTCTAAAACTATCTTTTTGTTATTTTCTCTTTCTAAAAGGGCACTCTGCTAACTTAGGCATCAGAGCCTACCCCGATCCGATCTGATATTCTTGTTCTTACAGGCCCCTAGTGTAATGATTATACTAGATAATCATGTTTACTGTTACTAATTACATTCTTTAATCCTGTAAGTCTTGTGGGTTATCTGTTGCCGATGCATATATGAGCATGCATACATTCGTACTATACTAGTCATGTATGATTGAGGGTGATACTTTCACATGTTATTTGTCATTCTTTACATAACTTAATAATTACATGCCTTTAAACTACAAATATATCGGATGTAACCAACAAAAAGATGCAAAACCAATCTCATACATCAAAATACTCCTCCTATTCTGATGTTGGCTTGGGAGATTGATGGCTTATCCCTGGACAAAAGTTCTACCCTGTGAACCTACACGGATAAACACCCGTGCTAAGCTATAAAGCTTAGTGGGGAACAACTAATATATTGATAACCACTTACAGTAGTTATAAGCAAGCATGCAACAGTAGTACAAAATAAATGGCATATTTAAATAATAAGGTAAAAGAAACCAAATATAATATTGAAAGGAACGGTTAATTCATTAGATCATATCATGTAAGATTGTAACTGTATATGCATTTCATTCATTTTATTAATTTGCCTGCTCAATTTCCTATGGGAGTGGATAACGGGTGTTGTGGATACCATAAGGTATCAAATCTGTGAATACCCGAAGGTATTAAATCTGTAGACCCATTGGGTCAGAACTATGGTTTCATGTAGAGAAAAACTATGGACTCATAAGAGTCAAACTATAGCAGCTGTAACTATAACCTTATAGGCATGCCTATCTATCCACAACCAAATCTTTATGTGCAGGCATAACATTTCATATTTAATATCTTGTGAAATTGTATCAACATATTCCACTATAGCATTAATGAATGCAAAGTACTTTAATATCATACGTTGCTATCTCATAGTATAAGAACAATCATATACTATCATTGCAGAGAAGTAACTCATGCATATTCTATTTTAGGATAATAAGACTCACCTTTCAATTATTAAGCAATTCTTGCAATTAAAGGGATTCCTTGCTGTAATCTTGCAATTTAGGATGATTTATAAGCTTAGGAAGGGTTTAGATAAGTCTATACCTCAAAGGGAAACAAAGAAATATAATTTTCAAAATATAGGGCAGGGTCACGGTTACTAATAATTCCTGGTAACCGTGAGCCCAGACTTGCGATATGGGTCACGGTTACTACCAAATTCCTAGTAACAGTGAGCTATGAGGCCCTTTGGTTCTAGACTAAAAATGAAATACCTCACGGTTACCAACATTAGAGTAGTAACTGTGAAGTAGAATTATGAACTCAGGTCACGGTTACTATGAATTTCTTAGTAACCGTGAGATGGCATAGAGTTTACTTCTGGACCAAAAGTTCACTACCTCATAGTTACTAAGCCTAGGGTAGTAACCGTGAAGTAATGCTACGAAGATGGGTCATGGTTACTATGGAACCTTAGTAACCATGAGCCAGGACATACTTTTGGTCTGGACTGAAGATTTAGGCATCTCACGGTTACTATGATATTCATGGTAACCGTGAGCCCTAAACCGCCTCAAGACCGATTTCTAGTCTCGACTTCTATACCATTTTTGACCTGTAAAATGAGAATTTCAGCCAAAATGGCCTTCAACAAAGTTGTAGTCCTATGTTTCTAGTTTTCAAAACATCAAAAATCATTTCAATATGACCTGTAAATCTTTAGATATTCAAGAAAAACTATAGACTGTTCATGAAGGCAAAAATCACAACCACAATCAGATTTCAATACCAATTTTCACTATCATGCAGTGAAAACCAGATTCCGGTCTCTTCTAACAAAATAAAGGTATACAAGTCTAGTTTCTATACCAACTAGAATTTCATAATTTGGACAACTATAGCTCATGATATGAGCAAAAATGTACAAACTAGTCAAATGATCTTTAAAACATATTTTCATGTTTTCAACCAAAACTTATATATTTTCAACTCTAAACCCTTCTAAGCTTGAAATCATCCATAAAACACACGAGAGAGACATTCAAGATTTCTCTCATGACAAATCATAAAATATACACATACAAAATCTAAGTTTACATACCTTGTTTAAGCTCCCTCTTCTTGAACTTTGAAGAGTTTCCTTCCCTTTTCTCTTGCTTGATTCTCCTTCTATAAAATATAAGACACTTATATGAAAACCCTTCAAGCTATTCAATGAAACACACACATCAAAGGAGAAACAAGTTACCTTAACCCCAAAAATTCAAGTAAATCTTTGTTCATTTTTATCAAAACTCCAAGAACTATAAAGAGAGAAAATGAGAGAGAGAGAGAGAGTTTAGGGTTTGAGAGGATGAAGATGAAGACTAAAGGCCAAGGGTTGGCCGGCCACCTCTTCATCAAAATATCCCCCCTCCCTAACTCATTTAATTGGTCCAAATGTTCCTTAAATACAAAAGTTGCTAATTGGTCCTTTAACTTTCCTTTATTTCTACTATTACCCCAAAACTTTTCTTTTAGCTTTTCAATTAGGTCCTTCTCTACACACTTATATTTAATTAAACATAAGCACTAATAATTAATTAGTGATAGTTCTATTAAGGTATACTGAGGGGCATTACACCTAGAAGTTTCTTATCGTTGGATCCTATCCTCTCTCTTATTTTGATATTTTTGGAAATATCAGGTCTAAAAACTATCAAAACTAAACGCATAAAACTTCTTATAACTATACAATTATAATTAATTTATGTATACATACTACATTGATTAATTATATTATATATATATATTAAAAAATTCATATAAAAGTACATCAAATTCAGTCTATTTAATTTTTTAACATCAAAACTCATACTGAAACAAATATATTTAAATAACCAAATAATGATAATAGTATATATCGAATAAAATTGGAAGTTTGATTTTTTTTTTCACACCTTACTTATGTGAGTTCTATTTTTGAATCCCATTTATGGTTTCATATGACTTTCTTATTAAAAAATAAATCAATATATTAATTAAATGATTTTTATAATTAGTTTAGTTATAAAATTTAATTTTTGGATTGTTTAAAAAATATAATACTAATTTTTTATTGAAAAGTAATTTTCAACAAATAAAATTGCAAATTTTTGAATTTATAATAATATCTAAATACTTAGAACCATTTCAATTGAAAATTAATTCTCAATAAATAAAAATACAATGTCATTATAGTGAAAAATATTATTAGTAAAACAACATTTCGTAATTCTAAACATTACGTTATAAAATACATTAAATGGCAAATCAACATTACGTAAAATGCATTACATATTTTTCATTTAAATATACATATAGTTGCCACATTGCAACATTCTATTCTATAACCATTAAAGTGGAAAGATCCATTTATTTTGTAACAGTTTCACTTCGTTTGTTACCTTCACCAGAGATAAAAGAATTACAAGTGAAATGTTATTAAAACCAGACTGGACCGATTTAACTGCAAATTGCTGGCTGATATGATCGGTTTAATGTATAAAAATCGAAAAGAACCATTTTAAAACAATAAAAAACCAGTTAAACCGGGTTAAAACTGAAAAAAATCATAATAAACCGATTTGAATTTGGAAAAACTAATTTTTATCAAAAATATCTATTTAATATTATTTTTTGCTGAAAAAAATAAAATATAAGTATTAATACAAAATAATTAAAATTTAAGCAATTTTGATAAATTTTTTATGAATAAAATAAACATTATAATTTATATTTAATGAACTTCCATAAAAATTTACAATTTTTTACTATATTTAATCTTAAATTTTTATTACAAATGTTGAACGACTTGAAAATATTATCTTATTACTAATATTTAATGATAAATGTTTTTTTCTAAATTATTTTTATTTTTTTATAGTGATATTTTTATAATATTTATATAAAACTTAAAAAAAATATTATTTAAAAAAAATTTTATTGAACCTTAATGAACCGATTGAACAATGAATCATTGAGCTCTCCAATTTTTTTTTCTGTTCGATTTTAATAACATTCACTTTCACCTTACTTTGGTGCTTATCTCTTCTAAAGATAGAAGAACTTTAATTTTCACTTTACGGAGATAAAGAATTCCAATCTCACTTCACTCATTATCTCCTCTAAAAAATAAATAAATAAATAAAATAAAAACTTTGCTTCTGATTTTTTGAGATTAAAAAAAAAAGTAATTAGGATAGTGTTGACTGTCATAAGCATAGGCTTTCTATGGTCTTTTTTTTTTTTTTTTCAAAACTTAAGGCTTTCAACTGCCATAACTCAAGTCGTTTTTTTCCCTTATTGCGGCCAAACAACCGTAAACTAATTTTTGAAACTTGACAATTATTTTCTTTTTTCTTTTTATATGCAAAAATAAATGCTTTAAACTTGAACATTAGCAGTTAAAAATGCATTAAAAAAGAAGGAAGAGTATTCTCCCAAACTTCATAAATTTAGCAATCCGAGTTTGCTAACTCATGAGCTACATAATTTATGGATCTTCAAATTAAGAAAAAAAAAATTGACAATTATTATAATTATATATAAATGTCCTTGTCATATATAATACCTTAATTAGCTTCTTTTTCAGGTGGGAATTGATGAAATTAAATGCACATATATATGTGTGTGTCCTCCCTTAAATATTAAGGCGACGAAATATAGGAAACAAAATATAAATTTTGAAATAATTTTAACATTTTTATTTTTTTTATAAACGAAGGAGTAATTTTAACCGATAGAGTTTGAATATGCTCATAACTTTTAATATGAATAAAGTTTTATATTAAATTTGTTTAAATAAGATTTTAATATCATTATATTTGAATAATTCGACAAAACAAAAATATTTTTATTGAGTTATCTTATTTGAATAGAATTATCCCGTTTTATCTTAAAAGAATTTGAATTGTTAATTTCTACTACAAAAATAAATGAAGGATGAAAAACCAGATTCTGAATAGTGAATACTGAACACACAGTATAATAGAGTTTAAAAATTTTGTATTTTATGCGTTGTATCCTAATTTCGATTACCAATGTTTTAAAAATTGGATTGACTCAGTCAGCCAAACTGGTTGGATCGCAAATCAGCAAGGAATCCGCAAATGGACCATTATCATTGTAATATTTTTCATCGTAAAAAAGCCAATTCTATTTATGGAACAAAATAAAAAAAAAATTTTTAATTAATTCTAAATGTTAAGGGCTAGCCTGAATTCTGAAAAATAAAAAAGATGAAATCTACATTTTCTTTTTGCTGAAGTGGATCTTATTGTGAATTGAATATTCATAGCCATAAAATCCAAAATTAAGTGGAAGTTTGCTTCAAAACAAATTGATTGACATCATATCATTTGACTGTGTTTCATTTTTTCGACACGTCATAGTTCAAATCCAACAAGAGTTTGTGTCTCTCTTTCATTGGTTGCTATTTAGTAAACGTAATCTACTTTATAATCAAGAAAATTAAAGACATTATAAATGCAAAAAGAAAATAGTTATTAATTCCTACCTACCAAACCCATGTGATTTGGAAAATAAAAGCTCTTTGTATAATAAATTTATATTCTTTCCATGTAAAATTTAAAATTTATTTATATATTAATTTAAAATTTATTTTATTTTTTCAATTTTTTTCAATAAAATTAAAATTAATTAAATTTAATAATTTAATTTTAATTACATAATTTAATATTATATTTAAATTTATTTATTATTTTTTAATTTTTACAAAAATAACAAAAATGACAAATAAAAAAAGGAGAGTATCAATATTAAATTAAATGTCTCCTAATTCCACCCCCTAAAAGTGAAAATTAGGCCAAATAAACTCTTAAAAATAAAATATCTTTATATATTTATACTACATGTTTACACTTCAAATTTATATTAATATTAAGAAGTAACTGGTCGTGAAGTGATAAAAAATTTAAGAATCAAATTCAACTAATTAATCCTCCAAATCTACATTAAAGCTATAATAATAATAATGATAACAAGAAAGAAAAAATATATAATGTCTAATATTTCTTGATGTGACCATAAATTAAAGAATTTAATTATATTTTTTATCAGAAATAAAATTTATTTTCTTGGAACAACTTTATTGCTTGAAAAAAAGAGCAATTAACATGTGATGTAGGCTGGGTTATTGGCCGATAAATGCATTTTTAATACTGATTTTTCTCGCCATCATAGAGGGGAAGCGACGGATTTTAGTGATGTTATTTAGTTTCTTTGGCAAGATGAGTGGTATGTTGATATTCTGCTTAATAATTCTCAATTTATACATCCGCATATCGGTTAAAATGGCAATTTTCTTTCTTACTTTACTCATGTTTATACCCATCCAATGATGTCCATCCGTAATAGGCTTCGACCTTTGCTCCAAAAAATAAGCTCTTGCATCTTTGATCTTTGAATTCTTGTGAGAGACTTTAACTCCTTGTTATATCTTTGATCTTGGAAATATTTTAAAGCAAAAAAGATTCTCCTTGCTCGAATTTCTGGTATTCAACGGACTCTAGAGTACAGGTTCTCTCCCTTTCTTGAGAATTTGGAATTTTCTCTCAAAAAAGATTTAGATCAAATTTCTCTTTAGGAGGAGCTTCTTTAGTTTTAGAAATCTAGTAGTAATTGGATTATGTGGGGTGATAAAACATTGCCTTTTTTCATCAGAGGGCTATTAGAAAAAGCAGGAGAAATAGAATTGAATTTGTAATGACTAAACTGAATTAACCTGATTACTGTTATTAATTACATTTCATTAATCCATAATATATGGGGTTACGTTAATCTAATCAACTATCATATATCATAACTTGTGAGTCAGTTGTTAATGATGCATATAGACATATACACTATACAAGTCATAAAAGATCAAGTCCGTTACATTAAAATTCTGCTGGATTATTAATTACAAAACTTAATTATCATATTACTCTAAGACAAGATTCATCATGATCTACTCAAAAAGATACAAAAATGAAGTTCATACATTAAAATGATTCTTCCTAGTCTGATGTTGGCTTCTGAAATTGTTGGCTTTGTCTCTGAAGAAAGGGTCTAACCTGCGAACCTACATGGATAAATACCCGTGCTAAGCTATAAAGCTTAGTGAAGAACAAAATAACATGTTGATAACTACTCATAGTGATTATCACCAAGCATACGACAATAATACAATAAAAATGCATTCATTCTATTAAGACATAATATTAAGTACATTATTGGAAGCAATAACTGTATCATTTAATCATAATAATAAACGATTTCAAAATATGTATGCATGTCATTCATTGTATAAACTGCCTGCTTAAATTCTTGTGGGTGTAGATAACGGGTGCTGTGGATACCCGAATGTATCAAACATATAAATATCCAAAGGTATTAAATCTGTGGATCCAACCGGGTTCAGAACTGTAGTCTCATTTAGAGACATATTGTGGACCCATACGAGTCAGATTATAGCAGCTGCGACTGTAACCCTATAGGCATGCCTATCTATCCACAACCAACTTTCAATCCAAGCATTATTTATTTCATATATTACCGTGTTATTTCTTGTGCTTAAGTTATCATATTTCATCATATAGAAAGATTGTACATGTAAATATCCATTATAATCAAGATAGTATAATTTAACTATTAGCATATTATTTTGGTAATGCGAAATGTGTATATAGCAATTATGGTTCACCTTATCACACATCACGTGCGCAGAGGAGTTCTCAGGGCAAGATGGAGAAGTCATTTCTAAGGTATGATTTGGTGTTATTAATTAGAGTTTTTGGTTCATTAATTCTCTGTGCTTGCATTTCTTCTATTTTCCAATAGTAGCACAAGCTGCTATTTCTAGCAGTTATGCATCCATAAAAGAGAAATCAATAAGTTGGCGCTTGATTAACTATTAAATAGGCAACATCTACATTTGACACAACCCATCTTGGTGATGATATGGTTGAAAATTCTGGCTGAAGTTTGGTTTTTCTTTATCATAATTCACTGTCAAAAGCTCCTTTGTTTTGAAATAGCTTAAAAAATATGATGCTATTGGTGTCTCACAACTATGATTACAGTTGGAAGTGATCTGAATTTATAAATTCCATTAAGGCTTCTGATTATTAAAAATCTCATCTTGACATCGAGTAGTTCATAAGATGACCATATGAAATGACATATTCTCTTAATTGTAACGTTAACTTCATCAATAGTTATTAACAGTTATTTTTACCAATTTATGTTTGTGTGGACAAGAGAAATGCATACTAGCATTTTCATAGTTGCAAATGGAAACTAGCTACCTTCCAGCAGTTAGGTCACATCCAATTAATTTTTGCTGTTGCTTATTAATTTTATGTTATTCTACTTGTTGCAGTTTCCAGAGCAGCTATCCTTCGTGGGAGCCAAATGACCAGGGAAAGCGGTTTTTGTCAAATCTTAGAAATTTCAGGGAGCAAGCATTGCATGGTCGTGGAACTAGACATGTGAACTCTTCTCCTAGTGAAGAATTATTTATTTAATAGTTAGTAGTTAATAGCGTGAGCATTAGTTAATAGTTTGTTAGTTGGTTATTAGTTTTTTGTTTCTTTTGTAACCGTCTGTATTTTCTTCTTCCCTCTATATATATGAGGGCTTGTACTGCTTATAATAATAATAAGAAATAGAGGTATTTCATTCTGAACATGGTATCAGAGCTGCGGGATTAGATCCAAAGCGGTTATTTTTTCCTTCTTCTTCTTTCTTACTCTGTTCTTGGTGAACAGATAATTTTTCTTATTCTTGATTCATGCTGGTTTAAGAATCTTGTGTTCTTGATTTTACGATGGCTGGAAATTAAGGAATGACTACTTTTGGCACTGAGAATTCTGGTGCTATGATTGTTTCAGCGGTTCTCACTGGAACAAATTATCAAACATGGAGCAGAGCTATGAAAATAGCTTTGGCAGCGAAGAAGAAGTTAGGATTCATTACAGGAAAAATGAAGGAACCAGATGAAGAATCAAGTGAATATAATGATTGGTACAGTTCGAATGCGATGGCAATTTCTTGGATTCTTAATGCATTATCTAGGGATTTACATGAGAGTTTCATTTATTCTACTTCAGCAAAAATTCTGTGGGACACGTTAGAGAAACGTTTTGGTGAAGCTCATCTTCCTCAATGATACCAGGTGAAAAAAGACATAGTTTCAATGATACAGGGTACTGATACTGCATCCAGGTATTTTACTAAGATAAGTAGGTTATGGGAAGAGTTGGCTTGTATTATGCCGATTCCTCAATGTAGTTATGGATGTAAGTGTGGATCCTTGAAGAAGATAGAGGAGATTAATGAAGCAGATAAAGTAATACAGTTTCTTATGGGACTTAATGAGACATATGATCATGTTAAACATCAGATCTTGATGCTTGATCAGGTGCCTAGTGTTGACAAAGTTTATTCGATGATACTGAACATTGAAAAACAGAAACAGATTAATCTAAGTAGTACAGAAAACATTGAGTGCAGTGCTATGTTGGCAACGAACAAAAGTGGAGTGAATGCTTTTGGATCTAAAAAATACAAGAAGAAAGATCCTAGCAAGAAAGAAGATAAGCACTGTAGTTATTGTAATGTAGATGGACACATAAGGGATGGTTGTTTTAAGCTCCATGGATATCTAGAGTGGTATAAAGAGCTTAAGTTGAAAAGAAAGGCAGAAGCATCCAAGGGAAGAGTGAACATGATGGAATTTTCGGTGGCTGATGATGCCAACTGTGGCAAAAGTTTGCTTAATAACAAGCAACAGATAGATATATTTGGCAACATGAAGGAACTTATCCAGCAAGAGGTCGGGAGGTTATTGAAAGGGAAAAATGTCTTTGAGCCTGAAGGAGTTAATTTTGTTCAATTGCAGGACTTTGCAGGTAATCTTGCCAATAATAAGTTGAATTTGTCTAACCCACACTGGATGTTAGACACAGGTGCCAGTAATCACATCTGTTTTGATTTATCCTTGTTCACAGACATTAATTCACCCGTTAAACCTCACTCAATATACTTACCTGATGGATCTTTCAAGAATGTGTTTAAAACTGGAAGCATAAATCTAATAGACACAATAACCTTGAGCCATGCCTTATATGTTCCATCCTTTAAACATAATTTGTTGTCAGTGCATAAGTTGTTGAGATTCAACTTTGTCAGTATTCATTTTTATACTGATTTTTGTACCCTACAGGACCTGAGGACTAGCTTCATAGTAGCAGTTGGGAGAGTGATTAGAGGATTGCACATAATAGATAAAAGTTCATTCCGGACTAAAGTCATACAGTCTTTTACACATTCTTCTAGTATAAATTCTGTCAATATAGCTATTAAGAATAAAAACCAGCTGTTTCATCAGCGGTTGGGACATCCTGGAGTAAATGTAATGAAACGATTGACTTCTATGAATGTAGATAAGTTTGCTTCAGTCTCCATGTTGTGTGATGTTAGTGCTAGATCTAAGCAGACTAGATTACATTTTTTTCCTAGTAATTCTCGAGCTCTTAATATGTTTGAGTTGATACACATGGATGTTTAGGGTCCTTATAGGCAGCAATCGGTAACTGGAGCTAGTTATTTTTTAACGATTGTAGATGATTATAGTAAAGCCATTTGGACTTTCTTAATGCAAACTAAAACTCAAGTATCAATGATTATCTATAATTTCATAAAAATGGTTCGGAATCAATTTGGTGTTGGAGTTAAGAAAGCAAGGACTTATAATGGAACCGAATTCTTGAGTAACACCTGTCAGGCTATGTTTACTGATAATGGGATTGTTCATCAAACTTCTTGTTCTTATACTCCTCAACAGAATGGGTCTGTTGAAAGGAGACATAGGCATATCATACAAGTGGCTCGAGCTTTGCTTTTACAAGCTTCTTTGCCTAATTTCTTTTGGGGGGAAGCAGTCTTACATGCTACACATTTGATAAACAAATTGCCCTCTTCTGTCCTTGAGTGGAAATCACCATATCAATTGCTATATGGAACCGAACCTGATTTAGAGATGCTTAGAGTATTTGGGTGTTTAGCCTATGTGACTGTGGTCAAACCAGGCCAAGATAAATTTAGTCCTAAAGCAGTCAAAGGTGTCTTTCTAGGATTTAAACCGGGAAAAAAAGGTTTTAAGATCTATGTTTTGGAAGAGCAAAAAATCATAGTAAGTAGGGATGTTGTTTTTGATGAATCTCAGTTTCCTTTTTGCATGACACATTCTCCTCATTCTTCTTCATCTACTCTTATTCCATTAGTTTCTCCTGCACCTACTGATTCTACACTTGTCAATATTCCTCCTTCACCTACTCATAATCAAGACCTTCAACCAGAACCCATTGCTCAACCACCAAACATATCTCACCAAATTATTCCTACATCAGTTCATCGTACCCGCAAACCCCCTAGTTGGTTTAATGATTTTGTTGTTAATACAGTTGACACACAACCACGGTCTACCTTTAGTTTTTTTACTCTTAATTCTTCATTTCATACACCTAACACCTTTCCATATGTCCTATCACCCTATTTTACATCCATTCATCATACTTTTTCAGCCAATATACAAGACCTTACTGAACCTAAATCTTATACTGAGGCCAAATCTAATCTAGAATGGGTGAAGGCAATGCAAACTGAATTGGCAGCATTAGAACAAAATCAGACTTGGGTTCTCACAGATTTACCAAAAGGAAAACATCATATTGGTTGCAAATGGGTTTTTAAACTGAAGTTGAAGCCCAATGGCACAATCGATCGCTATAAAGCGAGCCTGGTTGCTAAAGGATATAATCAGATTAAAGGGTTGGATTTTCATGATAGTTTTTCACCTGTTGCGAAGGTTGTTACAGTGCGTATCTTCTTTGTTATAGCTGCAGCACGTGACTGGAGTATTCAACAGCTGGACATTAATAATACATTTTTTCATGGTTCCTTAGATGAAGAAATATATATGTCGGTTCCAGATGGTTATCTAGCAAAAAAAGGTCAGGTTTTTCGTCTCATAAGGTCTTTGTATGGCCTTAAAAAGGCCTCTCGTCAGTGGAATCATGAGTTTACTGCTCAATTGAAGACTTATGGGTTCATTTAATCCAAGTTTGATCCTCGTCTTTTTACCTTCAATTCATCTGATTGTTTTATGGTTTTGCTGGTTTATGTGGATGACCTCTTAATTAATGGTGCTTCACTGCCTGCCATTTCAAAGGTCAAGCAGTATCTTCATAATCTTTTCACTATTAAGGATCTTGGTGAGGTGAAATATTTCTTGGGTTTGGAGATATTTAGATTAGAGAAAGGCATTTATTTGAATCAGCGTAAATATGTCCTTGATCTACTCAAGGATGCAAGCCTCTTAGGTTGTAAGTCAGCAGTTGTTCCTTTGTGTAAAGGTACAAAGTTGACACTTGAAGGTGGTTCTCGACTTGATAATGCTCAGTCTTACAGGAATTTAGTTGGTCGCTTGTTATATTTAGGCTATTCTCATCCTGATATTACTTATGCTGTTCAACAACTAAGTCAATTTGTCCAGCAACCAACAAGTGAACATATGCAAAGTGCTGAGCATGTTCTGAAGTACTTGAAGGGCACAACTTCTCTAGGATTATTTTTTCCTGCAACAAATCACTTTACTATTACTGCATATTGTGATGCAGACCGGGCTTCATGTTTGGATTCTCGTAGAAGCTTAACTGGCTACTGCATTTTTCTTGGTGATTGTCCTATTTCCTGGAAGACAAAGAAGCAAGCTACTGTGTCTAGATCCTCTGTAGAAGCTGAGTATCGTTCTATGGCTACTACTCGTTGTGAGTTACAGTGGATTGTTCATCTTCTTGTTGATTTTTACATTCCTATTTCTTTCCCTATTTCTCTCTTTTGTGACAATCAAGCTGCAATTCATATAACTAACAATCCAGTTTTTCATGAACGTACCAAACACTTGGATATTGACTGTCATTTAGTTCGTGACAAGTTTCAAGAAGGTTTTCTTACTCCTGTGCATATTTCTTCAGTTGATCAACCAGCTGATCTTTTTACTAAAAGTCTTTCTGTTCGACAGTTTACCAAGCTTCATTCCAAGCTGGCCATGGCTGATTCTCATCATGTCTCAGCTTGAGGAGGGGATGAAGAATTATTTATTTAATAGTTAGTAGTTAATAGCGTGAGCATTAGTTAATAGTTTGTTAGTTGGTTATTAGTTTTTTGTTTCTTTTGTAACCGTCTGTATTTTCTTCTTCCCTCTATATATATGAGGGCTTGTACTGCTTATAATAATAATAATAAGAAATAGAGGTATTTCATTCTGAACACCTAGGCTATGGCAAGGAAGCCCCAGATTAAAAGGCCATGGAGATAGAAATACTGTTTTCTCAGGGGAAATGCAACATGGTAGTCCCGGCTATCATTTGGGTTCTTTATGGTTGATTGGTGAAGACCAAAAGAATCACCCCTATCTTCTTGATTGGTTTTATACATCGCAACGTCCTGCTTCAACTAATCATACAAGAGATAGTCCAACAATACCATTTGAAGTGACTGAGCAACATCCCGGAGATTATTGGATGCCCACCAAATTGACACAAAATGAAGATATGATGATGACTACTGGCATCACCTCTATCAGTATCGTATGGGGTCTCACCTAGGGGCATCCACATCTGCTCCTTTTCTTCGGGGCAGTGTACTTCAGCAGCATGATATTAACAACTTTGCACGATCTGACAGGCCCGATTGGTGGGCAAGAAGCGGCACACCTGGCGAACAGCCCCAAGCGAGTTTTCTTGAGCCTCCTGATTTCAACCGCTTCACTTCGGATAATTTCTATGATAATTTATCGGACAAAAGCTTAGAGGAGCAAGAAATCCAATTGTATTGGAGAAGTTCACGAAGGTTGTCACGAACTACTTACCTGGAGGATGATCTTGAAGTGGGTGGGAATATAAGTCTTCATTTTGATGATGTTTATAGCAGACTGCCTGAGACACCCACTGAAGATCGAGAGCCCATGTTAGAACAATGTTATCAACAGGATGAGACAATAATAGAGACAGAGACCAGAAGTTGTTTTCATACTAACATGAAGCCATAATTCAAGTCATCAATTTACATTTTAGGGTTCTCAAGAGAATCTAAGATTATAAGATTGTTTCCCTAACTACTATAGGAAAAAGTACTTGAAATGTTATGGCAGCATTAAGATGAAAGCATACAACTCACAACAAATCCAAATTTTCTTTGTCTTGTCATCTGCAAGTTGAGTTTCATTTTTAACACTATAAACATAGCAACTCTCATGTATGAGGTAAAAAGAAAAACATGTTTGCTCAATAATAATTGGGACACCATTTCTTTGTCTATACCGACATACTATATCAAAGGAACAAACAATAGATGAGGAATCTTCAAGAAAGGTTACAGAGGTCTATGTAACAGCTCTTGGTGTCTCTCTCTCCCTGAGGGGTTAATTAATCATTTAGCCATAATTTCTTCATATCACAGTCCTATTTTAATGAATTTTCGCGATTACCAACCTCTTAGACGAAATCTGCCCCTCAGATTCATACAAGCTAGTTTTCTCACTCTGATTTTCAACTATTTTGTAGGGAGTAATTGGCAAGTTAGAGATAAGTTCATGGAATAATTAGATGAGTTTACTAAGAAGCTCTAGCATTGGAATCAAAATACTTTTGGAAATATTTTAAAGCAAAAAAGATTCTCCTTGCTCGAATTTTTGGTATTCAACAGACTCTAGAGTACAGGTTCTCTCCCTTTCTTGAGAATTTGGAATTTTCTTTCAAAAAAGATTAAGATCAAATTTCTCTTTAGGAGGAGCTTCTTTAGTTTTAGAAATCTAGTAGTAATTGGATTATGTGGGGTGATAAAACATTGCATTTTTTCATCAGAGGGATATTAGAAAAAGCAGGAGAAATAGAATTGAATTCCTACAGGATAATGACAGAATTTGGCAAAGTGATTTAGGTATTCTTTGTGCCATGGCTGTTGATTTTTTTCCAATCTTTATGTTGAAGACTGCCCTTCTAGCCCCATTAATTCTCTTAGAGGCTGGTCTCCTAATTTTGGTGATCGGCTTGCTGAACTTTGTTGGATAATAGAAATTATTTGATCACAGAATAAAAAGTAGCAACAAAGTAGGGGATAAAGAAGGAAGAATTTTATTGATAGAGAAAGACAGAGATACACTTTTCTGATGCAAATAAACAACGAAACAAGCTACTTAAATAGTAAATGCTTAACTAACAAATCAGAAATATCAGTAACTGATCAGCTAAAAATCAGCCACTTCTTATTGACTGCAAAAGCTCCTAAAGAAAAGCAACAGATTGCATCAACTAGCCGTTAACCTTTGAATCATTCAAACCAACATCCCCCCTTGATTCAAACTTGCATACGCCCAATTTCCTTCTCAGCTTGCAGAATCGTGGCAAGGAAAGAGCCTTTGTAAAGATGTCTGCCATTTGATCTTTAGTTTTCTGAAAAATAAGCTTGATAATTCCTTCTGCAACAAGCTCCCTGTTAAAGTGATGCTTTATCTCAATGTGCTTAGCTCTTCCATGGAACACTGGATTTTTAGTCATAGCAATAGCTGAACAACTATCACTTAAAATGTCTGTAGTACCACCCTGTTGCAATCCCAAATCAACGAGTAACTTCCTCATCCATAATGCTTCACAAGCTACAGCTCCAATTGCAACATATTCTGCTTCACAGGTTGAAAGTGCCACTGTACTTTGTTTTTTTGAACTCCAAGTAATAACCCCTGTTCCAAGAGTGAAACAGTATCCAGTTGTGCTCTTCCTATCTTCTGTTGAGCCAGCCCAATCACTGTCTGAATATCCCAAGAGATTGAACTTCTTGATTGACTGTACCAAATTTCATAGTCTGCAGTTCCTGCTATGTACTTCAGTATTCTCTTTGCTGCTCTAAGATGATGTTTTGATGGCTTATGTATGAACCTGGAAACCATTCCAACAACAAACATAATATTTGCTCTAGTATGACATAAATATAACAGACCTTCCACAATGCTTCTGAAAATTCTCCCATCTGCAGCTTCTGTACCATCATCTCCTAGAAGTTTCTCATTTGCATTCATAGGAGTATCACACTCCTTGCAGCTACTTAGATTGAACCTCTGCAGCAAATCAGTTGCATATTTTTGCTGAGATATGAAGATTCCATCTTCTGCTTGTTTGATCTCCATGCCTAGGAAGTAATGTAACTTTCCTAAATCAGTCATTTCAAAGGTCTCCATGATTCTGACTTTAAAATCTGCAATTAAAGAACTATTAGTTCCCAAATAAATCATGTCATCTACATAAAGGCAGACCAGCATGAAATCTCCTTCTTCATAGTTCTTCATATACATGGTTGGTTCATTTTCACTTCTTTTAAAACCACTTTGCAGAAAGTAACGATCAATCTTGAGGTACCAAGCCCTTGGTGCTTGTTTCAGCCCATATAATGCTTTCTTGAGCTTCTAAACTTTCTCTGGATTCTTCTGCATTATAAACCCTTTAGGCTGATCAACATATACTTCCTCACTTAATTCTCCATTCAAAAATGCAGACTTTACATCAAATTGATAAACAATTAGTTTTAATTGAGCAGCAATTGATAAAACCAATCGTATAGTCTCAAACCTTGCAACAGGAGCAAATGTTTCATCATAATCTATTCCTTGCTTCTGAGCATATCCCTTCACAACTAATCTGGCTTTGTACTTCTGGAGTGTGCCATCAGAATTATATTTTGTTTTGAAAATCCACTTCAAACCAATAGACTTTTTACATGGTGGCAGATCCACTAGCTCCCAGGTCCTTTTTTTTTAATTGCAGTCATTTCTTCATCCATGGCATGCCTCCATTCCTATTTATCTGCTGCATCTTCATAATTTGCAGGATCTGAAACATGCAAGGCAAACGTACATGTTTCATAAATTTCCCTTAGTGACCTGAACTTCCTTGGAGGTGTCTCTTCATCAGTGGAGTTATTGCTTGGTGAATTTTGACTGCTGCCAGGTGTGTTTGAGCTACTGCTTGGTTGACTGGTATTGCTGGTATGAACTGATGCTGCAGGACTTGTAGGATGTACTGTAACTAACTCATCATCATGATTTTCATCCTCTCCTGGTACATGCACACCTGATTGCTTACTTCTGTTATCCCATGACCACCTTTCATCCTCACTGAAAATGACATTCCTGCTTATTAAGAGTTTACCATTTGCTGGGTTGTAGCATCTGTAGGCCTTAGATTGAGTACAGTAACCAACAAAAATGCATTTTGTTGACTTTTCTCCCAACTTGTGTCTTTCCTGAGGATTAATAAACACATATGCTATACTACCAAAAACCTTTAAATGAGTAACTGAGGGTTTCTTTCCATACCAGGCCTCGAATGGTGTCTTATTCTGCATAGCTTTTGTTGGTGAGATATTGAGCAAATAAACTGAAGTTGTCACTGCTTCAGCCCAAAAACTATCAGGCAATCCCTTAGTTTTCAGCATACTTCTGGCCATCTCAACAACAGTCCTGTTCTTTCTTTCAGCAATCCCATTCTGTTCTGGAGTGTGAGGTGCTGTAAGCTCTCTGTGAATTCCATACTTCTCACAGAACTTCTTAAATTCTGTAGACAAAAATTCCACTCCTCTATCTGTTCGTAGAACTTTCAATTGGCTTCCACTTTGTTTTTCTGCTATGCTTTTAAACTTCACAAAGTTCTCAAAGGCTTCTGATTTCAATTTCAAGAAATATATCCAGATCATTCTACTGAAATCATCAATGAATAGCATAAAGTACTTACTGCCACCTAGAGAGTCAGTTCTCATAGGTCCACATAAATCTGCATGTACTAACTCAAGTGGTTTTGATGCTCTCCAAGCCTGACCAACAGGAAATGGTCTCCTGCTATGCTTCCCATAGATACATCCTTCACACACCACATCAGATTATTTAATTTTAGGCAGTCCAGTCACCATCTCTTTCTGATTTAGTAGCTTTAATCCCCCTGTATTCAGATGTCCATATCTAAGATGCCATAATTTTGAGGCATCTTTAGATATTGCTGCAAAAGCTTGCATTTCGAGCTTGTCAATAACAAGAGGAAACATATGATTTTCTGTCATTTGCACCTTAGCTAGAACATGTTTGGTGGATTTTTCAGTAATTATACACATATCATCATCAAAAAGAACTGTAAATCCACTAACCATTAGTTGACCTATACTCAACAAGTTGTGTGCTAAATCTGGAGCATACAAAACATTTGAAATCTGCTTACTTGTTCCAAAGTCAGATTTTACCTCCACTGTGCCTTTTCCCTCCACATGTATCTTCTTGTTGTCTCCCAGCCTTATAATTCTTTTATGAGTTTCATCCAAATCTTTGAACATGGCTCTCTCCCCTGTCATATGATTTGAGCAGCCGCTATCTATGAACCGGACAGCTTTCCCTTCATTCCTTTGCTCAATTACAGCCATGAATAAGTAATCTTCATCAGCTTCAGTCTCCTCTGCAAATTCAGCTTGATTACTTCTGCAGTCTTTTGCTATGTGCCCTGTCTTTCCACATGTATAGCACTTCCTTAGCTCTGTCCATCCTCTTCCTCTGCCTCTCCCTCTATAGCCTCCACGAGCTTTTCCTCTATTGCTTCCTGCTCCTTCTTGATTAACATGAAAGGCTTTTCCTTCAGATTTCTCCTGTGACCTGTTCAACCTGTCCTCATGGGCTTGCAAGGATCCCATCAACTCATCAACAGAAAGCTTAGACAAATCTTTTGACTCCTCTATGGCAGCAACAACATGATCAAATCTAGAGTTCAAACTTCTCAGAATTTTGGCTACAATTGTTTCATCATTAATTTGTTCACCAAAGGATTTCATATGATTAACTATTGTTTTTGTTCTAGAGAGGAAATCCTGAATGGACTCATTATTTTGCATAAGCAAGGTTTCAAATTCTCTACGCAAGGATTGAAGTTTAACCGTAATTACCTTGGTAGATCCCTGGAACTCATTTTTCAGTATAGTCCAAGCCTCCACAGCAGTCTCTGCAGCTGAAATCCTTGAAAACACAGTCTCATGAAGTCCCTGTTGAATGAAAAATAGAGCTTTGGCATCCTTTTTCTTGTTCTCTCTTAATCTGACTTCATCATCATTCTCATTGTAGCCATTTTCAACAACTTCCCATAGTTCTTGAGATTTAAAGAGAGTCTTCATCTTGATTCTCCAGAAATCAAAATTTTCCCCTTTGAAAACAGGGATCATTGATTGCTGAGATGAGTTTCCTAAGCTATTCATACTTGTCAAGCCTAGAAGACAGCCAGGCTCTGATACCACAAATGTTGGATAATAGAAATTATTTGATCACAGAATAAGAAGTAGCAACAAAGTAGGGGATAAAGAAGGAAGAATTTTATTGATAGAGAAAGACAGAGATACACTTTTCTAATGCAAATAAACAACGAAACAAGCTACTTAAATAGTAAATGCTTAACTAACAAATCAGAAATTAATATCAATAACTGATCAGCTAAAAATCAGCCACTTCTTATTGACTGCAAAAGCTCCTAAAGAAAAGCAACAGATTGCATCAACTAGCCGTTAACCTTTGAATCATTCAAACCAACAAACTTGCCTTAGATTTTTCTAATGAAGATGTTAGGAAGGCATTTTTTGATATAAAACCTTGGAAATCTCCTAGAATTGATGGTCTTCAGGCAAGTTTTTATCAATCTCAATGGCATTTGGTTGGTAGGGATGTTTGTGATGAAGTTAGATGTATCCTGCATGGTGGTGAAATGGACCCATCTATGAACAGGTCAATTATTTGTCTTATTCCTAAAGTGGAAGTCCCTAAAAGCATTTCTCAATTTCGTCCAATTGTTCTTTGCACTATTGTTTATAAGATTATTACTAAGACCATCACCAATAGGCTTAAAATTCTCATGCCGTCCTTGATTAAGCCCACTCAAATGAGTTTTATCCCTGATCGCCATATTACTGAAAATATTCTTATTGCCCAGGAATTTATTCTCACTATGAGATCCAAGAAAGGCAAGATGGGATTCATGGCCATTAAGGTAGATTTAGAAAAAGTTTATGACCAAGTTAGCTAGGCTTTCTTGCAAAACACTTT